>JARPUW010000093.1:0-86015 GCA_030533445.1 Cyprinodon diabolis
CAAGGACTCTACAGAATAAAAGCCTCTTCCTTATACACACTCATACATTCTGGCATATTGCTCATTGCCATTGGTGATTTCATCACTGCAATGGCTCTTAGAAGGAGGGCGGAGCCCGCCAATGGTAACAGGCGGGCGGAGCCCGCCAAAGGTGATTACATCACTGCAATGGCTCTTAGCAGGCGGGCGGAGCCCGCCATTGGTGATTTCATCACTGCAATGGCTCTTAGAAGGCGGGCAGAGCCCGCCATTGGTGATTTTTTTCTTCACTGAGATGGCTCCTAGCAGGCGGGCGAAGCCCGCCAACTGGGCTTTACCCACTGTGTTTCAATATGGACAACCCATATTACCCTTGTGCATCATACGCTGTGCACGTCTATTTCCCAGATGTCAGCACAAGTGGCACACAGCTCTCTTTGCCCATGAACTTGCCCTCTTTCCTTCCCTCAGCAGCCCTCAAAGGCGTAAGCAGTTGGTCTGGGGAGCCCCGACGTCACTTGCCAGGGCCGTATTGGCCCGGTTCCCCAGACGGGCAGTAGGTGGCCCCCCTCAAAATTTCTTTAGAAATTTTCTAGTTATTATTATAATTCTCCCGTATACCCAAAACTTCGGCGCGTAACTAGTCCCGCACGGTTTGGCGGATCGGGCCCAAAGTTGGCACACGCGTCGGGACCAATGGGGTGATGTGTGCTTGTATAAAACTTTCTCATTAGTCCGAAGGTTTGCGAATTATTAGCGAAAACGTCGCAAAAAAATCCCATAGGAAATGAATGGGGAGAGGAAAAAAAAAGCATAAAAAACAGCACTTCACTGTGTCGCCATACATTCACCTAGAAAAACAGTTTGAAGCTCAGTTTGTAGATAAATCCTTCGTCTATTTAAAACTGAAGACGGTATGTTGATAACTGCTACGGTTTTTGTATAATCAGACCTCAAGCGCCACAAAGTTTTAGCAAAATCCAGCCTGCTAGAGTGGAGCAACTGAAAAGCTAGAGTGTGAGGCAGGCGTTTTTTAAACACAAAAAAACATTTTAAACTCGCCCTCACGGCCACATATTTATAGCTAGAGTCACCATTTTTGGTCAGTTTGTAGACTGAAATCTCTGGACCCACACAATATCTTCGGAATTACGGTAGGATTAATACTTTTCCTTAAAAACCCTCCAGACCGACCTAAAGTCGATGAAAATCAGAGCCGTTTTTCATTGGTTTTGGAGCAGAAGAGGGGAGAAAAACGAATCCGACTATGTGTTTTAAACTCGTCATAAATATTTTTCTGAATGACACACATACACCAAAGTTGGCATAGTTGGAGTCGAAGGATGACTGACGCTCACGGTGAAAAAATTTTTTGAATAACTCATACGGTTTTTGCTCAGCAGTCGTTTGTTCGGAGGACATTTTAAGCACCTGAAAGCTGAGTGACAGTGACCTGCTGCAGCTAGCTCAATTAGAAGCTTAGGTGTGATGAAACGTTTTTTCTTTTTCTTTCTCTTCCCATTCAGTTTGTAGATGACCTACAGCCATGAAAGTTACTCCAATTGAAGACAAGATATAGCTGTCGCTTAGATAAAAAGAATTTTTCAGATACCTTTTACGGTTTTTACTCAGCAGTCGTTTGTTCGGAGGGGTGCTTTAGCAGCTAAAAGGTGAGTGAGAGTGAGGTCCTGCAGTTCAAACAAAGGGAGGAGCAGGTGGGCCAACCATTTTGTTTGTGCTTCGTTTTGGGTTGTGAAAGACCTACAGACATGAAGGTTACCCCAGTCTGAGACAAAGGATAGATGTTGCTTTCACTGAAAGAATTTTTCAGATATCTTTTACGGTTTTTGCTCAGCAGTCGTTTGTTCGGAGGGTAAGCACCTGGAAGCTAGCTGACAGTTAGCTTCTGCAGCAGCCTGCTAGAGTGCAGCTGCTGAAATCTTAGTGTGAGGCGGCCATTTTTTAAGATCAAACATCTTATTCTCGCCCTCACGGCCACATATTTGGAGCTACAGTCACCATTTTTGGTCAGTTTGTAGACTGAAACCTCTGGACTCACACAATGTCTTCGGAATTACGGTAGGATTAATACTTTGCCTTAAAAACCCTCCAGACCAACCTAAAGTGGATGAGAGTTTCAGCCTTTCTCCATTCTTTTTGAGCTGAAGATGGGAGAAAAACGAATCAGACTATGTGTTTTCAACTCGTCATAAATATTTTTCTGAATGACACACATACACCAAAGTTGGTATAGTTGGAGTCGAAGGATTGCTGATGCTCATGGTGAAAATGTTTTTTGAATAACTCATACGGTTTTTGATCAGTAGTCGTTTGTTCGGTGCCGTTCTTCCCATACAAAAAAGCCTGGGAAGAAGAAACCAATAGTGAGTGCAGCTGTTGTCTGTGTCAGTGAGAGGCTCGTTAAGCGTTGTCAAGGTTACCAAGCTTCAAACAGATTTTACCTCTGCTGTTTTAAACAGCACATATTAATCTAATGGAGGGTGAAAGCACTGATTTAACATTGGGAAATGGATACTATATGACTGCCGTCCATGACACTTCCCTTGCCACTCAGCACTGATAGACTTTCAAAATAAGACTCCAGGGACCCTTCAAAATAAAAGCCTCTATATTTTTTACATATATTTATTGCCCTATATGGCTCAACATTATGACCCAAACTCAACCCCATTTTAGAGAATAGACTCTAGGAGACTGTTTAAAACACACCCTATGGCAAATTTCAAAATAAAAGCCTCCCATTTCCGCTTCATCTACTGCCCTAATAAAATGGAAAAAGAGTGATTTAACGATTGGAAAGTCATCAACTATCATTGATGGGTCTGAACATTTTCTCTAAACACAACTCTGTTGGACTTTCAAAATAAGACTCCAGGGACCCTACAAAATAAAAGCCTCTAGATTATACTAATGCATTAATTGATGCAAATGGCTCAACATTATGACCCAAACTCTTCCAGGTTGTTTTTATTAGACTCTAGTGACCTTTTCAAAACACACCCCAGAGCAAATTTCACAATAAAAGTCCCCCATTTACTCTGTAATACAGGAACTATTCACCTAATAACATGGAAAACCAGTGATTTAACATTTGGAAATGGATTCTATATCACTGCTGGGCATGACCCATCTATAGATGCACTTCCATGATAGACTTTCAAAATAAGACTACAGGGACTCTACAAAATAAAAGCCTCTTCCTTATACACACTCATACATTCTGGCATATTGCTTATAGCCATTTGTAATTTCATCACTGCAATGGCTCTTAGAAGGCGGGCGGAGCCCGCCATTGGTGATTTCATCACTGCAATGGCTGTTAGGAGGCGGGCGGAGCCCGCCAATGGTGATTTTTTTCATCACTGCAATGGCTCCTAGCAGGCGGGCGGAGCCCGCCATTGGTGATTTCATCACTGCAATGGCTCTTAGCAGGCGGGCAATGCCCGCCATTGGGGATTTTTTTCATCGCTGCAAGGGCTCCTAGCAGGCGGGCGGAGCCCACCAACTGAGCTTTACCCACTGCGGTTCAATATGGACAACCCATATTACCCTTGTGCATCATACGCTGTGCACGTCTATTACCCAGATTTCAGCACAGGTGGCACACAGCTCTCTTTGCCCATGACCTAGCCCTCTTTCCTTCCCTCAGCAGCCCTCAAAGGCATAAGCAGTTGGTCTGGGGAGCCCCGACATCACTTGCCAGGGCCGTATTGGCCCGGTTCCCCAGACGGGCAGTAGGTGGCCCCCCTCAAAATTTCTTTAGAAATTTTCTAGTTATTATAATTCTCCCGTATACCCAAAACTTCGGCGCGTAACTAGTCCCGCACGGTTTGGCGGATCGGGCCCAAAGTTGGCACACGCGTCGGGACCAATGGGGTGATGTGTGCTTGTATAAAACTTTCTCATTAGTCCGAAGGTTTGCGAATTATTAGCGAAAACGTCGCAAAAAAATCCCATAGGAAATGAATGGGGAGAGGGAAAAAAAAGCATAAAAAACAGCACTTCACTGTGTCGCCATACATTCACCTAGAAAAACAGTTTGAAGCTCAGTTTGTAGATAAATCCTTCGTCTATTTAAAACTGAAGACGGTATGTTGATAACTGCTACGGTTTTTGTATAATCAGACCTCAAGCGCCACAAAGTTTTAGCAAAATCCAGCCTGCTAGAGTGGAGCAACTGAAAAGCTAGAGTGTGAGGCAGGCGTTTTTTAAACACAAAAAAACATTTTAAACTCGCCCTCACGGCCACATATTTATAGCTAGAGTCACCATTTTTGGTCAGTTTGTAGACTGAAATCTCTGGACCCACACAATATCTTCGGAATTACTGTAGGATTAATACTTTTCCTTAAAAACCCTCCAGACCGATCTAAAGTCGATGAAAATCAGAGCCGTTTTTCATTGGTTTTGGAGCAGAAGAGGGGAGAAAAACTAATCAGACTATGTGTTTTAAACTCGTCATAAATATTTTTCTGAATGACACACATACACCAAAGTTGGCATAGTTGGAGTCGAAGGATGACTGACGCTCACGGTGAAAAAATTTTTTGAATAACTCATACGGTTTTTGCTCAGCAGTCGTTTGTTCGGAGGACATTTTAAGCACCTGAAAGCTGAGTGACAGTGACCTGCTGCAGCTAGCTCAATTAGAAGCTTAGGTGTGATGAAACGTTTTTTCTTTTTCTTTCTCTTCCCATTCAGTTTGTAGATGACCTACAGCCATGAAAGTTACTCCAATTGAAGACAAGATATAGCTGTCGCTTAGATAAAAAGAATTTTTCAGATACCTTTTACGGTTTTTACTCAGCAGTCGTTTGTTCGGAGGGGTGCTTTAGCAGCTAAAAGGTGAGTGAGAGTGAGGTCCTGCAGTTCAAACAAAGGGAGGAGCAGGTGGGCCAACCATTTTGTTTGTGCTTCGTTTTGGGTTGTGAAAGACCTACAGACATGAAGGTTACCCCAGTCTGAGACAAAGGATAGATGTTGCTTTCACTGAAAGAATTTTTCAGATATCTTTTACGGTTTTTGCTCAGCAGTCGTTTGTTCGGAGGGTAAGCACCTGGAAGCTAGCTGACAGTTAGCTTCTGCAGCAGCCTGCTAGAGTGCAGCTGCTGAAATCTTAGTGTGAGGCGGCCATTTTTTTAAGATCAAACATCTTATTCTCGCCCTCACGGCCACATATTTGGAGCTACAGTCACCATTTTTGGTCAGTTTGTAGACTGAAACCTCTGGACTCACACAATGTCTTCGGAATTACGGTAGGATTAATACTTTTCCTTAAAAACCCTCCAGACCAACCTAAAGTCGATGAGAGTTTCAGCCTTTCTCTATTCTTTTTGAGCTGAAGATGGGAGAGAAACGAATCAGACTATGTGTTTTCAACTCGTCATAAATATTTTTCTGAATGACACACATACACCAAAGTTGGCATAGTTGGAGTCGAAGGATTGCTGATGCTCATGGTGAAAATGTTTTTTGAATAACTCATACGGTTTTTGATCAGTAGTCGTTTGTTCGGTGTCGTTCTTCCCATACAAAAAAGCCTGGGAAGAAGAAACCAATAGTGAGTGCAGCTGTTGTCTGTGTCAGTGAGAGGCTCGTTAAGCGTTGTCAAGGTTACCAAGCTTCAAACAGATTTTACCTCTGCTGTTTTAAACAGCACATATTAATCTAATGGAGGGTGAAAGGACTGATTTAACATTGGGAAATGGATACTATATGACTGCTGTACATGACACTTCCCTTGCCACTCAGCACTGATAGACTTTCAAAATAAGACTCCAGGGACCCTACAAAATAAAAGCCTCTATATTTTTTACATATATTTATTGCCCTATATGGCTCAACATTATGACCCAAACTCAACCCCGTTTTAGAGAATAGACTCTAGGAGACTGTTTAAAACACACCCTATAGCAAATTTCAAAATAAAAGCCTCCCATTTCCGCTTCATCTACTGCCCTAATAACATGGAAAAAGAGTGATTTAACGATTGGAAAGTAATCAACTATCATTGACGGGTCTGAACATTTTCTATAAACACAACTCTGTTGGACTTTCAAAATAAGACTCCAGGGACCCTACAAAATAGAAGCCTCTAGATTATAGTAATGCATTAATTGATGCAAATGGCTCAACATTATGACCCAAACTCTTCCAGGTTGTTTTTATTAGACTCTAGTGACCTTTTCAAAACACACCCCAGAGCAAATTTCACAATAAAAGTCTCCCATTTACTCTGTAATACAGCAACTATTCACCTAATAACATGGAAAACCAGTGATTTAACATTTGGAAATGGATTCTATATCACTGCTGGGCGTGACCCATCTTTTGATGCACATTCATGATAGACTTTCAAAATAAGACTACAAGGACTCTACAGAATAAAAGCCTCTTCCTTATACACACTCATACATTCTGGCATATTGCTCATTGCCATTGGTGATTTCATCACTGCAATGGCTCTTAGAAGGCGGGCGGAGCCCGCCAATGGTAACAGGCGGGCGGAGCCCGCCAAAGGTGATTACATCACTGCAATGGCTCTTAGCAGGCGGGCGGAGCCCGCCATTGGTGATTTCATCACTGCAATGGCTCTTAGAAGGCGGGCAGAGCCCGCCATTGGTGATTTTTTTCTTCACTGAGATGGCTCCTAGCAGGCGGGCGAAGCCCGCCAACTGGGCTTTACCCACTGTGTTTCAATATGGACAACCCATATTACCCTTGTGCATCATACGCTGTGCACGTCTATTTCCCAGATTTCAGCACAAGTGGCACACAGCTCTCTTTGCCCATGAACTTGCCCTCTTTCCTTCCCTCAGCAGCCCTCAAAGGCGTAAGCAGTTGGTCTGGGGAGCCCCGACGTCACTTGCCAGGGCCGTATTGGCCCGGTTCCCCAGACGGGCAGTAGGTGGCCCCCCTCAAAATTTCTTTAGAAATTTTCTAGTTGGGGGGCCACATGCCGAAGGCATGGCCCACCTACTACTATTGCACATATTTATTCCGCGTATTATTGGGGGGCCACATGCCGAAGGCATGGCCCACCTACTACTATTGCACATATTTATTCCGCGTATTATTGGGGGGCCACATGCCGAAGGCATGGCCCACCTACTACTATTGCACATATTTATTCCGCGTATTATTATTGGGGGGCCACATGCCGAAGGCATGGCCCACCTACTACTATTGCACATATTTATTCCGCGTATTATTATTATTATTATAATTCTCCCGTATACCCAAAACTTCGGCACGTAACTAGTCCCGCACGGTTTGGCGGATCGGGCCCAAAGTTGGCACACGCGTCGGGACCAATGGGGTGATGTGTGCTTGTATAAAACTTTCTCATTAGTCCGAAGGTTTGCGAATTATTAGCGAAAACGTCGCAAAAAAATCCCATAGGAAATGAATGGGGAGAGGAAAAAAAAAGCATAAAAAACAGCACTTCACTGTGTCGGCATACATTCACCTAGAAAAACAGTTTGAAGCTCAGTTTGTAGATAAATCCTTCGTCTATTTAAAACTGAAGACGGTATGTTGATAACTGCTACGGTTTTTGTATAATCAGACCTCAAGCGCCACAAAGTTTTAGCAAAATCCAGCCTGCTAGAGTGGAGCAACTGAAAAGCTAGAGTGTGAGGCAGGCGTTTTTTAAACACAAAAAAACATTTTAAACTCGCCCTCACGGCCACATATTTATAGCTAGAGTCACCATTTTTGGTCAGTTTGTAGACTGAAATCTCTGGACCCACACAATATCTTCGGAATTACGGTAGGATTAATACTTTTCCTTAAAAACCCTCCAGACCGACCTAAAGTCGATGAAAATCAGAGCCGTTTTTCATTGGTTTTGGAGCAGAAGAGGGGAGAAAAACGAATCAGACTATGTGTTTTAAACTCGTCATAAATATTTTTCTGAATGACACACATACACCAAAGTTGGCATAGTTGGAGTCGAAGGATGGCTGACGCTCACGGTGAAAAAATATTTTGAATAACTCATACGGTTTTTGCTCAGCAGTCGTTTGTTCGGAGGACATTTTAAGCAGCTGAAAGCTGGGGGAGAGTGTCCTGCTGCAGCTAGCTCAATTAGAAGATCAGGTGTGACAAAACGTTTTTTCTTTTTCTTTCTCTTCCCATTCAGGTTGTAGATGACCTACAGCCATGAAAGTTACTCCAATTGAAGACAAGATATAGCTGTCGCTTAGATAAAAATAATTTTTCAGATACCTTTTACGGTTTTTACTCAGCAGTCGTTTGTTCGGAGGGGTGCTTTAGCAGCTAAAAGGTGAGTGAGAGTGAGGTCCTGCAGTTCAAACAAAGGGAGGAGCAGGTGGGCCAACCATTTTGTTTGTGCTTCGTTTTGGGTTGTGAAAGACCTACAGACATGAAGGTTACCCCAGTCTGAGACAAAGGATAGATGTTGCTTTCACTGAAAGAATTTTTCAGATATCTTTTACGGTTTTTGCTCAGCAGTCGTTTGTTCGGAGGGTAAGCACCTGGAAGCTAGCTGACAGTTAGCTTCTGCAGCAGCCTGCTAGAGTGCAGCTGCTGAAATCTTAGTGTGAGGCGGCCATTCTTTTAAGATCAAACATCTTATTCTCGCCCTCACGGCCACATATTTGGAGCTACAGTCACCATTTTTGGTCAGTTTGTAGACTGAAACCTCTGGACTCACACAATGTCTTCGGAATTACGGTAGGATTAATACTTTTCCTTAAAAACCGTCCAGACCAACCTAAAGTCGATGAGAGTTTCAGCCTTTCTCTATTCTTTTTGAGCTGAAGATGGGAGAGAAACGAATCAGACTATGTGTTTTCAACTCGTCATAAATATTTTTCTGAATGACACACATACACCAAAGTTGGTATAGTTGGAGTCGAAGGATTGCTGATGCTCATGGTGAAAATGTTTTTTGAATAACTCATACGGTTTTTGATCAGTAGTCGTTTGTTCGGTGCCGTTCTTCCCATACAAAAAAGCCTGGGAAGAAGAAACCAATAGTGAGTGCAGCTGTTGTCTGTGTCAGTGAGAGGCTCGTTAAGCGTTGTCAAGGTTACCAAGCTTCAAACAGATTTTACCTCTGCTGTTTTAAACAGCACATATTAATCTAATGGAGGGTGAAAGGACTGATTTAACATTGGGAAATGGATACTATATGACTGCTGTCCATGACACTTCCCTTGCCACTCAGCACTGATAGACTTTCAAAATAAGACTCCAGGGACCCTACAAAATAAAAGCCTCTATATTTTTTACATATATTTATTGCCCTATATGGCTCAACATTATGACCCAAACTCAACCCCGTTTTAGAGAATAGACTCTAGGAGACTGTTTAAAACACACCCTGTAGCAAATTTCAAAATAAAAGCCTCCCATTTCCGCTTCATCTACTGCCCTAATAACATGGAAAAAGAGTGATTTAACGATTGGAAAGTAATCAACTATCATTGACGGGTCTGAACATTTTCTATAAACACAACTCTGTTGGACTTTCAAAATAAGACTCCAGGGACCCTACAAAATAAAAGCCTCTAGATTATACTAATGCATTAATTGATGCAAATGGCTCAACATTATGACCCAAACTCTTCCAGGTTGTTTTTATTAGACTCTAGTGACCTTTTCAAAACACACCCAGAGCAAATTTCACAATAAAAGTCTCCCATTTACTCTGTAATACAGCAACTATTCACCTAATAACATGGAAAACCAGTGATTTAACATTTGGAAATGGATTCTATATCACTGCTGGGCGTGACCCATCTTTTGATGCACATTCATGATAGACTTTCAAAATAAGACTACAAGGACTCTACAGAATAAAAGCCTCTTCCTTATACACACTCATACATTCTGGCATATTGCTCATTGCCATTGGTGATTTCATCACTGCAATGGCTCTTAGAAGGCGGGCGGAGCCCGCCAATGGTAACAGGCGGGCGGAGCCCGCCAAAGGTGATTACATCACTGCAATGGCTCTTAGCAGGCGGGCGGAGCCCGCCATTGGTGATTTCATCACTGCAATGGCTCTTAGAAGGCGGGCAGAGCCCGCCATTGGTGATTTTTTTCTTCACTGAGATGGCTCCTAGCAGGCGGGCGAAGCCCGCCAACTGGGCTTTACCCACTGTGTTTCAATATGGACAACCCATATTACCCTTGTGCATCATACGCTGTGCACGTCTATTTCCCAGATTTCAGCACAAGTGGCACACAGCTCTCTTTGCCCATGAACTTGCCCTCTTTCCTTCCCTCAGCAGCCCTCAAAGGCGTAAGCAGTTGGTCTGGGGAGCCCCGACGTCACTTGCCAGGGCCGTATTGGCCCGGTTCCCCAGACGGGCAGTAGGTGGCCCCCCTCAAAATTTCTTTAGAAATTTTCTAGTTATTATAATTCTCCCGTATACCCAAAACTTCGGCGCGTAACTAGTCCCGCACGGTTTGGCGGATCGGGCCCAAAGTTGGCACACGCGTCGGGACCAATGGGGTGATGTGTGCTTGTATAAAACTTTCTCATTAGTCCGAAGGTTTGCGAATTATTAGCGAAAACGTCGCAAAAAAATCCCATAGGAAATGAATGGGGAGAGGAAAAAAAAAGCATAAAAAACAGCACTTCACTGTGTCGGCATACATTCACCTAGAAAAACAGTTTGAAGCTCAGTTTGTAGATAAATCCTTCGTCTATTTAAAACTGAAGACGGTATGTTGATAACTGCTACGGTTTTTGTATAATCAGACCTCAAGCGCCACAAAGTTTTAGCAAAATCCAGCCTGCTAGAGTGGAGCAACTGAAAAGCTAGAGTGTGAGGCAGGCGTTTTTTAAACACAAAAAAACATTTTAAACTCGCCCTCACGGCCACATATTTATAGCTAGAGTCACCATTTTTGGTCAGTTTGTAGACTGAAATCTCTGGACCCACACAATATCTTCGGAATTACGGTAGGATTAATACTTTTCCTTAAAAACCCTCCAGACCGACCTAAAGTCGATGAAAATCAGAGCCGTTTTTCATTGGTTTTGGAGCAGAAGAGGGGAGAAAAACGAATCCGACTATGTGTTTTAAACTCGTCATAAATATTTTTCTGAATGACACACATACACCAAAGTTGGCATAGTTGGAGTCGAAGGATGACTGACGCTCACGGTGAAAAAATTTTTTGAATAACTCATACGGTTTTTGCTCAGCAGTCGTTTGTTCGGAGGACATTTTAAGCACCTGAAAGCTGAGTGACAGTGACCTGCTGCAGCTAGCTCAATTAGAAGCTTAGGTGTGATGAAACGTTTTTTCTTTTTCTTTCTCTTCCCATTCAGTTTGTAGATGACCTACAGCCATGAAAGTTACTCCAATTGAAGACAAGATATAGCTGTCGCTTAGATAAAAAGAATTTTTCAGATACCTTTTACGGTTTTTACTCAGCAGTCGTTTGTTCGGAGGGGTGCTTTAGCAGCTAAAAGGTGAGTGAGAGTGAGGTCCTGCAGTTCAAACAAAGGGAGGAGCAGGTGGGCCAACCATTTTGTTTGTGCTTCGTTTTGGGTTGTGAAAGACCTACAGACATGAAGGTTACCCCAGTCTGAGACAAAGGATAGATGTTGCTTTCACTGAAAGAATTTTTCAGATACCTTTTACGGTTTTTGCTCAGCAGTCGTTTGTTCGGAGGGTAAGCACCTGGAAGCTAGCTGACAGTTAGCTTCTGCAGCAGCCTGCTAGAGTGCAGCTGCTGAAATCTTAGTGTGAGGCGGCCATTTTTTTAAGATCAAACATCTTATTCTCGCCCTCACGGCCACATATTTGGAGCTACAGTCACCATTTTTGGTCAGTTTGTAGACTGAAACCTCTGGACTCACACAATGTCTTCGGAATTACGGTAGGATTAATACTTTTCCTTAAAAACCCTCCAGACCAACCTAAAGTCGATGAGAGTTTCAGCCTTTCTCTATTCTTTTTGAGCTGAAGATGGGAGAGAAACGAATCAGACTATGTGTTTTCAACTCGTCATAAATATTTTTCTGAATGACACACATACACCAAAGTTGGTATAGTTGGAGTCGAAGGATTGCTGATGCTCATGGTGAAAATGTTTTTTGAATAACTCATACGGTTTTTGATCAGTAGTCGTTTGTTCGGTGCCGTTCTTCCCATACAAAAAAGCCTGGGAAGAAGAAACCAATAGTGAGTGCAGCTGTTGTCTGTGTCAGTGAGAGGCTCGTTAAGCGTTGTCAAGGTTACCAAGCTTCAAACAGATTTTACCTCTGCTGTTTTAAACAGCACATATTAATCTAATGGAGGGTGAAAGGACTGATTTAACATTGGGAAATGGATACTATATCACTGCCGTCCATGACACTTCCCTTGCCACTCAGCACTTATAGACTTTCAAAATAAGACTCCAGGGACCCTACAAAATAAAAGCCTCTATATTTTTTACATATATTTATTGCTCTATATGGCTCAACATTATGACCCAAACTCAACCCCGTTTTAGATAATAGACTCTAGGAGACTGTTTAAAACACACCCTATAGCAAATTTCAAAATAAAAGCCTCCCATTTCCGCTTCATCTACTGCCCTAATAACATGGAAAAAGAGTGATTTAACGATTGGAAAGTAATCAACTATCATTGACGGGTCTGAACATTTTCTATAAACACAACTCTGTTGGACTTTCAAAATAAGACTCCAGGGACCCTACAAAATAAAAGCCTCTAGATTATACTAATGCATTAATTGATGCAAATGTCTCAACATTATGACCCAAACTCTTCCAGGTTGTTTTTATTAGACTCTAGTGACCTTTTCAAAACACACCCAGAGCAAATTTCACAATAAAAGTCTCCCATTTACTCTGTAATACAGCAACTATTCACCTAATAACATGGAAAACCAGTGATTTAACATTTGGAAATGGATTCTATATCACTGCTGGGCGTGACCCATCTTTTGATGCACATTCATGATAGACTTTCAAAATAAGACTACAAGGACTCTACAGAATAAAAGCCTCTTCCTTATACACACTCATACATTCTGGCATATTGCTCATTGCCATTGGTGATTTCATCACTGCAATGGCTCTTAGAAGGCGGGCGGAGCCCGCCAATGGTAACAGGCGGGCGGAGCCCGCCATTGGTGATTTCATCACTGCAATGGCTCTTAGAAGGCGGGCAGAGCCCGCCATTGGTGATTTTTTTCTTCACTGAGATGGATCCCAGAAGGCGGGCGAAGCCCGCAAACTGGGCTTTACCCACTGTGTTTCAATATGGACAACCCATATTACCCTTGTGCATCATACGCTGTGCACGTCTATTTCCCAGATTTCAGCACAAGAGGCACACAGCTCTCTTTGCCCATGAACTTGCCCTCTTTCCTTCCCTCAGCAGCCCTCAAAGGCGTAAGCAGTTGGTCTGGGGAGCCCCGACGTCACTTGCCAGGGCCGTATTGGCCCGGTTCCCCAGACGGGCAGTAGGTGGCCCCCCTCAAAATTTCTTTAGAAATTTTCTAGTTATTATTATAATTCTCCCGTATACCCAAAACTTCGGCGCGTAACTAGTCCCGCACGGTTTGGCGGATCGGGCCCAAAGTTGGCACACGCGTCGGGACCAATGGGGTGATGTGTGCTTGTATAAAACTTTCTCATTAGTCCGAAGGTTTGCGAATTATTAGCGAAAACGTTGCAAAAAAATCCCATAGGAAATGAATGGGGAGAGGAAAAAAAAAGCATAAAAAACAGCACTTCACTGTGTCGCCATACATTCACCTAGAAAAACAGTTTGAAGCTCAGTTTGTAGATAAATCCTTCGTCTATTTAAAACTGAAGACGGTATGTTGATAACTGCTACGGTTTTTGTATAATCAGACCTCAAGCGCCACAAAGTTTTAGCAAAATCCAGCCTGCTAGAGTGGAGCAACTGAAAAGCTAGAGTGTGAGGCAGGCGTTTTTTAAACACAAAAAAACATTTTAAACTCGCCCTCACGGCCACATATTTATAGCTAGAGTCACCATTTTTGGTCAGTTTGTAGACTGAAATCTCTGGACCCACACAATATCTTCGGAATTACGGTAGGATTAATACTTTTCCTTAAAAACCCTCCAGACCGACCTAAAGTCGATGAAAATCAGAGCCGTTTTTCATTGGTTTTGGAGCAGAAGAGGGGAGAAAAACGAATCCGACTATGTGTTTTAAACTCGTCATAAATATTTTTCTGAATGACACACATACACCAAAGTTGGCATAGTTGGAGTCGAAGGATGACTGACGCTCACGGTGAAAAAATTTTTTGAATAACTCATACGGTTTTTGCTCAGCAGTCGTTTGTTCGGAGGACATTTTAAGCACCTGAAAGCTGAGTGACAGTGACCTGCTGCAGCTAGCTCAATTAGAAGCTTAGGTGTGATGAAACGTTTTTTTCTTTTTCTTTCTCTTCCCATTCAGTTTGTAGATGACCTACAGCCATGAAAGTTACTCCAATTGAAGACAAGATATAGCTGTCGCTTAGATAAAAAGAATTTGTCAGATACCTTTTACGGTTTTTACTCAGCAGTCGTTTGTTCGGAGGGGTGCTTTAGCAGCTAAAAGGTGAGTGAGAGTGAGGTCCTGCAGTTCAAACAAAGGGAGGAGCAGGTGGGCCAACCATTTTGTTTGTGCTTCGTTTTGGGTTGTGAAAGACCTACAGACATGAAGGTTACCCCAGTCTGAGACAAAGGATAGATGTTGCTTTCACTGAAAGAATTTTTCAGATATCTTTTACGGTTTTTGCTCAGCAGTCGTTTGTTCGGAGGGTAAGCACCTGGAAGCTAGCTGACAGTTAGCTTCTGCAGCAGCCTGCTAGAGTGCAGCTGCTGAAATCTTAGTGTGAGGCGGCCATTTTTTTAAGATCAAACATCTTATTCTCGCCCTCACGGCCACATATTTGGAGCTACAGTCACCATTTTTGGTCAGTTTGTAGACTGAAACCTCTGGACTCACACAATGTCTTCGGAATTACGGTAGGATTAATACTTTTCCTTAAAAACCCTCCAGACCAACCTAAAGTCGATGAGAGTTTCAGCCTTTCTCTATTCTTTTTGAGCTGAAGATGGGAGAGAAACGAATCAGACTATGTGTTTTCAACTCGTCATAAATATTTTTCTGAATGACACACATACACCAAAGTTGGTATAGTTGGAGTCGAAGGATTGCTGATGCTCATGGTGAAAATGTTTTTTGAATAACTCATACGGTTTTTGATCAGTAGTTGTTTGTTTGGTGCCGTTCTTCCCATACAAAAAAGCCTGGGAAGAAGAAACCAATAGTGAGTGCAGCTGTTGTCTGTGTCAGTGAGAGGCTCGTTAAGCGTTGTCAAGGTTACCAAGCTTCAAACAGATTTTACCTCTGCTGTTTTAAACAGCACATATTAATCTAATGGAGGGTGAAAGGACTGATTTAACATTGGGAAATGGATACTATATGACTGCTGTCCATGACACTTCCCTTGCCACTCAGCACTGATAGACTTTCAAAATAAGACTCCAGGGACCCTACAAAATAAAAGCCTCTATATTTTTTACATATATTTATTGCCCTATATGGCTCAACATTATGACCCAAACTCAACCCCGTTTTAGAGAATAGACTCTAGGAGACTGTTTAAAACACACCCTATAGCAAATTTCAAAATAAAAGCCTCCCATTTCCGCTTCATCTACTGCCCTAATAACATGGAAAAAGAGTGATTTAACGATTGGAAAGTAATCAACTATCATTGACGGGTCTGAACATTTTCTATAAACACAACTCTGTTGGACTTTCAAAATAAGACTCCAGGGACCCTACAAAATAAAAGCCTCTATATTTTTTACATATATTTATTGCCCTATATGGCTCAACATTATGACCCAAACTCAACCCCGTTTTAGAGAATAGACTCTAGGAGACTGTTTAAAACACACCCTATAGCAAATTTCAAAATAAAAGCCTCCCATTTCCGCTTCATCTACTGCCCTAATAACATGGAAAAAGAGTGATTTAACGATTGGAAAGTAATCAACTATCATTGACGGGTCTAAACATTTTCTATAAACACAACTCTGTTGGACTTTCAAAATAAGACTCCAGGGACCCTACAAAATAAAAGCCTCTAGATTATACTAATGCATTAATTGATGCAAATGGCTCAACATTATGACCCAAACTCTTCCAGGTTGTTTTTATTAGACTCTAGTGACCTTTTCAAAACACACCCCAGAGCAAATTTCACAATAAAAGTCTCCCATTTACTCTGTAATACAGCAACTATTCACCTAATAACATGGAAAACCAGTGATTTAACATTTGGAAATGGATTCCATATCACTGCTGGGCGTGACCCATCTTTTGATGCACATTCATGATAGACTTTCAAAATAAGACTACAAGGACTCTACAGAATAAAAGCCTCTTCCTTATACACACTCATACATTCTGGCATATTGCTCATTGCCATTGGTGATTTCATCACTGCAATGGCTCTTAGAAGGCGGGCGGAGCCCGCCAATGGTAACAGGCGGGCGGAGCCCGCCAAAGGTGATTACATCACTGCAATGGCTCTTAGCAGGCGGGCGGAGCCCGCCATTGGTGATTTCATCACTGCAATGGCTCTTAGAAGGCGGGCAGAGCCCGCCATTGGTGATTTTTTTCTTCACTGAGATGGCTCCTAGCAGGCGGACGAAGCCCGCCAACTGGGCTTTACCCACTGTGTTTCAATATGGACAACCCATATTACCCTTGTGCATCATACGCTGTGCACGTCTATTTCCCAGATTTCAGCACAAGTGGCACACAGCTCTCTTTGCCCATGAACTTGCCCTCTTTCCTTCCCTCAGCAGCCCTCAAAGGCGTAAGCAGTTGGTCTGGGGAGCCCCGACGTCACTTGCCAGGGCCCTATTGGCCCGGTTCCCCAGACGGGCAGTAGGTGGCCCCCCTCAAAATTTCTTTAGAAATTTTCTAGTTGGGGGGCCACATGCCGAAGGCATGGCCCACCTACTACTATTGCACATATTTATTCCGCGTATTATTATTATTATAATTCTCCCGTATACCCAAAACTTCGGCGCGTAACTAGTCCCGCACGGTTTGGCGGATCGGGCCCAAAGTTGGCACACGCGTCGGGACCAATGGGGTGATGTGTGCTTGTATAAAACTTTCTCATTAGTCCGAAGGTTTGCGAATTATTAGCGAAAACGTCGCAAAAAAATCCCATAGGAAATGAATGGGGAGAGGAAAAAAAAAGCATAAAAAACAGCACTTCACTGTGTCGGCATACATTCACCTAGAAAAACAGTTTGAAGCTCAGTTTGTAGATAAATCCTTCGTCTATTTAAAACTGAAGACGGTATGTTGATAACTGCTACGGTTTTTGTATAATCAGACCTCAAGCGCCACAAAGTTTTAGCAAAATCCAGCCTGCTAGAGTGGAGCAACTGAAAAGCTAGAGTGTGAGGCAGGCGTTTTTTAAACACAAAAAAACATTTTAAACTCGCCCTCACGGCCACATATTTATAGCTAGAGTCACCATTTTTGGTCAGTTTGTAGACTGAAATCTCTGGACCCACACAATATCTTCGGAATTACGGTAGGATTAATACTTTTCCTTAAAAACCCTCCAGACCGACCTAAAGTCGATGAAAATCAGAGCCGTTTTTCATTGGTTTTGGAGCAGAAGAGGGGAGAAAAACGAATCCGACTATGTGTTTTAAACTCGTCATAAATATTTTTCTGAATGACACACATACACCAAAGTTGGCATAGTTGGAGTCGAAGGATGACTGACGCTCACGGTGAAAAAATTTTTTGAATAACTCATACGGTTTTTGCTCAGCAGTCGTTTGTTCGGAGGACATTTTAAGCACCTGAAAGCTGAGTGACAGTGACCTGCTGCAGCTAGCTCAATTAGAAGCTTAGGTGTGATGAAACGTTTTTTCTTTTTCTTTCTCTTCCCATTCAGTTTGTAGATGACCTACAGCCATGAAAGTTACTCCAATTGAAGACAAGATATAGCTGTCGCTTAGATAAAAAGAATTTTTCAGATACCTTTTACGGTTTTTACTCAGCAGTCGTTTGTTCGGAGGGGTGCTTTAGCAGCTAAAAGGTGAGTGAGAGTGAGGTCCTGCAGTTCAAACAAAGGGAGGAGCAGGTGGGCCAACCATTTTGTTTGTGCTTCGTTTTGGGTTGTGAAAGACCTACAGACATGAAGGTTACCCCAGTCTGAGACAAAGGATAGATGTTGCTTTCACTGAAAGAATTTTTCAGATATCTTTTACGGTTTTTGCTCAGCAGTCGTTTGTTCGGAGGGTAAGCACCTGGAAGCTAGCTGACAGTTAGCTTCTGCAGCAGCCTGCTAGAGTGCAGCTGCTGAAATCTTAGTGTGAGGCGGCCATTTTTTAAGATCAAACATCTTATTCTCGCCCTCACGGCCACATATTTGGAGCTACAGTCACCATTTTTGGTCAGTTTGTAGACTGAAACCTCTGGACTCACACAATGTCTTCGGAATTACGGTAGGATTAATACTTTGCCTTAAAAACCCTCCAGACCAACCTAAAGTGGATGAGAGTTTCAGCCTTTCTCCATTCTTTTTGAGCTGAAGATGGGAGAAAAACGAATCAGACTATGTGTTTTCAACTCGTCATAAATATTTTTCTGAATGACACACATACACCAAAGTTGGTATAGTTGGAGTCGAAGGATTGCTGATGCTCATGGTGAAAATGTTTTTTGAATAACTCATACGGTTTTTGATCAGTAGTCGTTTGTTCGGTGCCGTTCTTCCCATACAAAAAAGCCTGGGAAGAAGAAACCAATAGTGAGTGCAGCTGTTGTCTGTGTCAGTGAGAGGCTCGTTAAGCGTTGTCAAGGTTACCAAGCTTCAAACAGATTTTACCTCTGCTGTTTTAAACAGCACATATTAATCTAATGGAGGGTGAAAGGACTGATTTAACATTGGGAAATGGATACTATATGACTGCTGTACATGACACTTCCCTTGCCACTCAGCACTGATAGACTTTCAAAATAAGACTCCAGGGACCCTACAAAATAAAAGCCTCTATATTTTTTACATATATTTATTGCTCTATATGGCTCAACATTATGACCCAAACTCAACCCCGTTTTAGAGAATAGACTCTAGGAGACTGTTTAAAACACACCCTATAGCAAATTTCAAAATAAAAGCCTCCCATTTCCGCTTCATCTACTGCCCTAATAACATGGAAAAAGAGTGATTTAACGATTGGAAAGTAATCAACTATCATTGACGGGTCTGAACATTTTCTATAAACACAACTCTGTTGGACTTTCAAAATAAGACTCCAGGGACCCTACAAAATAAAAGCCTCTAGATTATAGTAATGCATTAATTGATGCAAATGGCTCAACATTATGACCCAAACTCTTCCAGGTTGTTTTTATTAGACTCTAGTGACCTTTTCAAAACACACCCCAGAGCAAATTTCACAATAAAAGTCTCCCATTTACTCTGTAATACAGCAACTATTCACCTAATAACATGGAAAACCAGTGATTTAACATTTGGAAATGGTTTCCATATCACTGCTGGGCGTGACCCATCTTTTGATGCACATTCATGATAGACTTTCAAAATAAGACTACAAGGACTCTACAGAATAAAAGCCTCTTCCTTATACACACTCATACATTCTGGCATATTGCTCATTGCCATTGGTGATTTCATCACTGCAATGGCTCTTAGAAGGCGGGCGGAGCCCGCCAATGGTAACAGGCGGGCGGAGCCCGCCAAAGGTGATTACATCACTGCAATGGCTCTTAGCAGGCGGGCGGAGCCCGCCCTTGGTGATTTCATCACTGCAATGGCTCTTAGAAGGCGGGCAGAGCCCGCCATTGGTGATTTTTTTCTTCACTGAGATGGCTCCTAGCAGGCGGGCGAAGCCCGCCAACTGGGCTTTACCCACTGTGTTTCAATATGGACAACCCATATTACCCTTGTGCATCATACGCTGTGCACGTCTATTTCCCAGATTTCAGCACAAGTGGCACACAGCTCTCTTTGCCCATGAACTTGCCCTCTTTCCTTCCCTCAGCAGCCCTCAAAGGCGTAAGCAGTTGGTCTGGGGAGCCCCGACGTCACTTGCCAGGGCCGTATTGGCCCGGTTCCCCAGACGGGCAGTAGGTGGCCCCCCTCAAAATTTCTTTAGAAATTTTCTAGTTATTATAATTCTCCCGTATACCCAAAACTTCGGCGCGTAACTAGTCCCGCACGGTTTGGCGGATCGGGCCCAAAGTTGGCACACGCGTCGGGACCAATGGGGTGATGTGTGCTTGTATAAAACTTTCTCATTAGTCCGAAGGTTTGCGAATTATTAGCGAAAACGTCGCAAAAAAATCCCATAGGAAATGAATGGGGAGAGGAAAAAAAAAGCATAAAAAACAGCACTTCACTGTGTCGGCATACATTCACCTAGAAAAACAGTTTGAAGCTCAGTTTGTAGATAAATCCTTCGTCTATTTAAAACTGAAGACGGTATGTTGATAACTGCTACGGTTTTTGTATAATCAGACCTCAAGCGCCACAAAGTTTTAGCAAAATCCAGCCTGCTAGAGTGGAGCAACTGAAAAGCTAGAGTGTGAGGCAGGCGTTTTTTAAACACAAAAAAACATTTTAAACTCGCCCTCACGGCCACATATTTATAGCTAGAGTCACCATTTTTGGTCAGTTTGTAGACTGAAATCTCTGGACCCACACAATATCTTCGGAATTACGGTAGGATTAATACTTTTCCTTAAAAACCCTCCAGACCGACCTAAAGTCGATGAAAATCAGAGCCGTTTTTCATTGGTTTTGGAGCAGAAGAGGGGAGAAAAACGAATCAGACTATGTGTTTTAAACTCGTCATAAATATTTTTCTGAATGACACACATACACCAAAGTTGGCATAGTTGGAGTCGAAGGATGACTGACGCTCACGGTGAAAAAATTTTTTGAATAACTCATACGGTTTTTGCTCAGCAGTCGTTTGTTCGGAGGACATTTTAAGCACCTGAAAGCTGAGTGACAGTGACCTGCTGCAGCTAGCTCAATTAGAAGCTTAGGTGTGATGAAACGTTTTTTCTTTTTCTTTCTCTTCCCATTCAGTTTGTAGATGACCTACAGCCATGAAAGTTACTCCAATTGAAGACAAGATATAGCTGTCGCTTAGATAAAAAGAATTTTTCAGATACCTTTTACGGTTTTTACTCAGCAGTCGTTTGTTCGGAGGGGTGCTTTAGCAGCTAAAAGGTGAGTGAGAGTGAGGTCCTGCAGTTCAAACAAAGGGAGGAGCAGGTGGGCCAACCATTTTGTTTGTGCTTCGTTTTGGGTTGTGAAAGACCTACAGACATGAAGGTTACCCCAGTCTGAGACAAAGGATAGATGTTGCTTTCACTGAAAGAATTTTTCAGATATCTTTTACGGTTTTTGCTCAGCAGTCGTTTGTTCGGAGGGTAAGCACCTGGAAGCTAGCTGACAGTTAGCTTCTGCAGCAGCCTGCTAGAGTGCAGCTGCTGAAATCTTAGTGTGAGGCGGCCATTTTTTTAAGATCAAACATCTTATTCTCGCCCTCACGGCCACATATTTGGAGCTACAGTCACCATTTTTGGTCAGTTTGTAGACTGAAACCTCTGGACTCACACAATGTCTTCGGAATTACGGTAGGATTAATACTTTTCCTTAAAAACCCTCCAGACCAACCTAAAGTCGATGAGAGTTTCAGCCTTTCTCTATTCTTTTTGAGCTGAAGATGGGAGAGAAACGAATCAGACTATGTGTTTTCAACTCGTCATAAATATTTTTCTGAATGACACACATACACCAAAGTTGGTATAGTTGGAGTCGAAGGATTGCTGATGCTCATGGTGAAAATGTTTTTTGAATAACTCATACGGTTTTTGATCAGTAGTCGTTTGTTCGGTGCCGTTCTTCCCATACAAAAAAGCCTGGGAAGAAGAAACCAATAGTGAGTGCAGCTGTTGTCTGTGTCAGTGAGAGGCTCGTTAAGCGTTGTCAAGGTTACCAAGCTTCAAACAGATTTTACCTCTGCTGTTTTAAACAGCACATATTAATCTAATGGAGGGTGAAAGGACTGATTTAACATTGGGAAATGGATACTATATGACTGCTGTACATGACACTTCCCTTGCCACTCAGCACTGATAGACTTTCAAAATAAGACTCCAGGGACCCTACAAAATAAAAGCCTCTATATTTTTTACATATATTTATTGCCCTATATGGCTCAACATTATGACCCAAACTCAACCCCGTTTTAGAGAATAGACTCTAGGAGACTGTTTAAAACACACCCTATAGCAAATTTCAAAATAAAAGCCTCCCATTTCCGCTTCATCTACTGCCCTAATAACATGGAAAAAGAGTGATTTAACGATTGGAAAGTAATCAACTATCATTGACGGGTCTGAACATTTTCTATAAACACAACTCTGTTGGACTTTCAAAATAAGACTCCAGGGACCCTACAAAATAGAAGCCTCTAGATTATAGTAATGCATTAATTGATGCAAATGGCTCAACATTATGACCCAAACTCTTCCAGGTTGTTTTTATTAGACTCTAGTGACCTTTTCAAAACACACCCCAGAGCAAATTTCACAATAAAAGTCTCCCATTTACTCTGTAATACAGCAACTATTCACCTAATAACATGGAAAACCAGTGATTTAACATTTGGAAATGGATTCTATATCACTGCTGGGCGTGACCCATCTTTTGATGCACATTCATGATAGACTTTCAAAATAAGACTACAAGGACTCTACAGAATAAAAGCCTCTTCCTTATACACACTCATACATTCTGGCATATTGCTCATTGCCATTGGTGATTTCATCACTGCAATGGCTCTTAGAAGGCGGGCGGAGCCCGCCAATGGTAACAGGCGGGCGGAGCCCGCCAAAGGTGATTACATCACTGCAATGGCTCTTAGCAGGCGGGCGGAGCCCGCCATTGGTGATTTCATCACTGCAATGGCTCTTAGAAGGCGGGCAGAGCCCGCCATTGGTGATTTTTTTCTTCACTGAGATGGCTCCTAGCAGGCGGGCGAAGCCCGCCAACTGGGCTTTACCCACTGTGTTTCAATATGGACAACCCATATTACCCTTGTGCATCATACGCTGTGCACGTCTATTTCCCAGATTTCAGCACAAGTGGCACACAGCTCTCTTTGCCCATGAACTTGCCCTCTTTCCTTCCCTCAGCAGCCCTCAAAGGCGTAAGCAGTTGGTCTGGGGAGCCCCGACGTCACTTGCCAGGGCCGTATTGGCCCGGTTCCCCAGACGGGCAGTAGGTGGCCCCCCTCAAAATTTCTTTAGAAATTTTCTAGTTGGGGGGCCACATGCCGAAGGCATGGCCCACCTACTACTATTGCACATATTTATTCCGCGTATTATTATTATTGGGGGGCCACATGCCGAAGGCATGGCCCACCTACTACTATTGCACATATTTATTCCGCGTATTATTATTATAATTCTCCCGTATACCCAAAACTTCGGCGCGTAACTAGTCCCGCACGGTTTGGCGGATCGGGCCCAAAGTTGGCACACGCGTCGGGACCAATGGGGTGATGTGTGCTTGTATAAAACTTTCTCATTAGTCCGAAGGTTTGCGAATTATTAGCGAAAACGTCGCAAAAAAATCCCATAGGAAATGAATGGGGAGAGGAAAAAAAAAGCATAAAAAACAGCACTTCACTGTGTCGGCATACATTCACCTAGAAAAACAGTTTGAAGCTCAGTTTGTAGATAAATCCTTCGTCTATTTAAAACTGAAGACGGTATGTTGATAACTGCTACGGTTTTTGTATAATCAGACCTCAAGCGCCACAAAGTTTTAGCAAAATCCAGCCTGCTAGAGTGGAGCAACTGAAAAGCTAGAGTGTGAGGCAGGCGTTTTTTAAACACAAAAAAACATTTTAAACTCGCCCTCACGGCCACATATTTATAGCTAGAGTCACCATTTTTGGTCAGTTTGTAGACTGAAATCTCTGGACCCACACAATATCTTCTGAATTACGGTAGGATTAATACTTTTCCTTAAAAACCCTCCAGACCGACCTAAAGTCGATGAAAATCAGAGCCGTTTTTCATTGGTTTTGGAGCAGAAGAGGGGAGAAAAACGAATCAGACTATGTGTTTTAAACTCGTCATAAATATTTTTCTGAATGACACACATACACCAAAGTTGGCATAGTTGGAGTCGAAGGATGACTGACGCTCACGGTGAAAAAATTTTTTGAATAACTCATACGGTTTTTGCTCAGCAGTCGTTTGTTCGGAGGACATTTTAAGCACCTGAAAGCTGAGTGACAGTGACCTGCTGCAGCTAGCTCAATTAGAAGCTTAGGTGTGATGAAACGTTTTTTCTTTTTCTTTCTCTTCCCATTCAGTTTGTAGATGACCTACAGCCATGAAAGTTACTCCAATTGAAGACAAGATATAGCTGTAGCTTAGATAAAAAGAATTTTTCAGATACCTTTTACGGTTTTTACTCAGCAGTGGTTTGTTCGGAGGGGTGCTTTAGCAGCTAAAAGGTGAGTGAGAGTGAGGTCCTGCAGTTCAAACAAAGGGAGGAGCAGGTGGGCCAACCATTTTGTTTGTGCTTCGTTTTGGGTTGTGAAAGACCTACAGACATGAAGGTTACCCCAGTCTGAGACAAAGGATAGATGTTGCTTTCACTGAAAGAATTTTTCAGATATCTTTTACGGTTTTTGCTCAGCAGTCGTTTGTTCGGAGGGTAAGCACCTGGAAGCTAGCTGACAGTTAGCTTCTGCAGCAGCCTGCTAGAGTGCAGCTGCTGAAATCTTAGTGTGAGGCGGCCATTTTTTTAAGATCAAACATCTTATTCTCGCCCTCACGGCCACATATTTGGAGCTACAGTCACCATTTTTGGTCAGTTTGTAGACTGAAACCTCTGGACTCACACAATGTCTTCGGAATTACGGTAGGATTAATACTTTTCCTTAAAAACCCTCCAGACCAACCTAAAGTCGATGAGAGTTTCAGCCTTTCTCTATTCTTTTTGAGCTGAAGATGGGAGAGAAACGAATCAGACTATGTGTTTTCAACTCGTCATAAATATTTTTCTGAATGACACACATACACCAAAGTTGGTATAGTTGGAGTCGAAGGATTGCTGATGCTCATGGTGAAAATGTTTTTTGAATAACTCATACGGTTTTTGATGAGTA
Organism: Cyprinodon diabolis; assembly: GCA_030533445.1. NCBI lineage: Eukaryota > Metazoa > Chordata > Actinopteri > Cyprinodontiformes > Cyprinodontidae > Cyprinodon > Cyprinodon diabolis. The sequence continues at coordinate 25,238 of JARPUW010000093.1, forward strand.
GTCGTTTGTTCGGTGCCGTTCTTCCCATACAAAAAAGCCTGGGAAGAAGAAACCAATAGTGAGTGCAGCTGTTGTCTGTGTCAGTGAGAGGCTCGTTAAGCGTTGTCAAGGTTACCAAGCTTCAAATAGATTTTACCTCTGCTGTTTTAAACAGCACATATTAATCTAATGGAGGGTGAAAGGACTGATTTAACATTGGGAAATGGATACTATATGACTGCTGTCCATGACACTTCCCTTGCCACTCAGCACTGATAGACTTTCAAAATAAGACTCCAGGGACCCTACAAAATAAAAGCCTCTATATTTTTTACATATATTTATTGCCCTATATGGCTCAACATTATGACCGAAACTCAACCCCGTTTTAGAGAATAGACTCTAGGAGACTGTTTAAAACACACCCTATAGCAAATTTCAAAATAAAAGCCTCCCATTTCCGCTTCATCTACTGCCCTAATAACATGGAAAAAGAGTGATTTAACGATTGGAAAGTAATCAACTATCATTGACGGGTCTGAACATTTTCTATAAACACAACTCTGTTGGACTTTCAAAATAAGACTCCAGGGACCCTACAAAATAAAAGCCTCTAGATTATACTAATGCATTAATTGATGCAAATGGCTCAACATTATGACCCAAACTCTTCCAGGTTGTTTTTATTACACTCTAGTGACCTTTTCAAAACACACCCCAGAGCAAATTTCACAATAAAAGTCTCCCATTTACTCTGTAATACAGCAACTATTCACCTAATAACATGGAAAACCAGTGATTTAACATTTGGAAATGGATTCTATATCACTGCTGGGCGTGACCCATCTTTTGATGCACATTCATGATAGACTTTCAAAATAAGACTACAAGGACTCTACAGAATAAAAGCCTCTTCCTTATACACACTCATACATTCTGGCATATTGCTCATTGCCATTGGTGATTTCATCACTGCAATGGCTCTTAGAAGGCGAGCGGAGCCCGCCAATGGTAACAGGCGGGCGGAGCCTGCCAAAGGTGATTACATCACTGCAATGGCTCTTAGCAGGCGGGCGGAGCCCGCCATTGGTGATTTCATCACTGCAATGGCTCTTAGAAGGCGGGCAGAGCCCGCCATTGGTGATTTTTTTCTTCACTGAGATGGCTCCCAGCAGGCGGGCGAAGCCCGCCAACTGGGCTTTACCCACTGTGTTTCAATATGGACAACCCATATTACCCTTGTGCATCATACGCTGTGCACGTCTATTTCCCAGATTTCAGCACAAGTGGCACACAGCTCTCTTTGCCCATGAACTTGCCCTCTTTCCTTCCCTCAGCAGCCCTCAAAGGCGTAAGCAGTTGGTCTGGGGAGCCCCGACGTCACTTGCCAGGGCCGTATTGGCCCGGTTCCCCAGACGGGCAGTAGGTGGCCCCCCTCAAAATTTCTTTAGAAATTTTCTAGTTATTATAATTCTCCCGTATACCCAAAACTTCGGCACGTAACTAGTCCCGCACGGTTTGGCGGATCGGGCCCAAAGTTGGCACACGCGTCGGGACCAATGGGGTGATGTGTGCTTGTATAAAACTTTCTCATTAGTCCGAAGGTTTGCGAATTATTAGCGAAAACGTCGCAAAAAAATCCCATAGGAAATGAATGGGGAGAGGAAAAAAAAAGCATAAAAAACAGCACTTCACTGTGTCGGCATACATTCACCTAGAAAAACAGTTTGAAGCTCAGTTTGTAGATAAATCCTTCGTCTATTTAAAACTGAAGACGGTATGTTGATAACTGCTACGGTTTTTGTATAATCAGACCTCAAGCGCCACAAAGTTTTAGCAAAATCCAGCCTGCTAGAGTGGAGCAACTGAAAAGCTAGAGTGTGAGGCAGGCGTTTTTTAAACACAAAAAAACATTTTAAACTCGCCCTCACGGCCACATATTTATAGCTAGAGTCACCATTTTTGGTCAGTTTGTAGACTGAAATCTCTGGACCCACACAATATCTTCGGAATTACGGTAGGATTAATACTTTTCCTTAAAAACCCTCCAGACCGACCTAAAGTCGATGAAAATCAGAGCCGTTTTTCATTGGTTTTGGAGCAGAAGAGGGGAGAAAAACGAATCAGACTATGTGTTTTAAACTCGTCATAAATATTTTTCTGAATGACACACATACACCAAAGTTGGCATAGTTGGAGTCGAAGGATGGCTGACGCTCACGGTGAAAAAATATTTTGAATAACTCATACGGTTTTTGCTCAGCAGTCGTTTGTTCGGAGGACATTTTAAGCAGCTGAAAGCTGGGGGAGAGTGTCCTGCTGCAGCTAGCTCAATTAGAAGATCAGGTGTGACAAAACGTTTTTTCTTTTTCTTTCTCTTCCCATTCAGGTTGTAGATGACCTACAGCCATGAAAGTTACTCCAATTGAAGACAAGATATAGCTGTCGCTTAGATAAAAATAATTTTTCAGATACCTTTTACGGTTTTTACTCAGCAGTCGTTTGTTCGGAGGGGTGCTTTAGCAGCTAAAAGGTGAGTGAGAGTGAGGTCCTGCAGTTCAAACAAAGGGAGGAGCAGGTGGGCCAACCATTTTGTTTGTGCTTCGTTTTGGGTTGTGAAAGACCTACAGACATGAAGGTTACCCCAGTCTGAGACAAAGGATAGATGTTGCTTTCACTGAAAGAATTTTTCAGATATCTTTTACGGTTTTTGCTCAGCAGTCGTTTGTTCGGAGGGTAAGCACCTGGAAGCTAGCTGACAGTTAGCTTCTGCAGCAGCCTGCTAGAGTGCAGCTGCTGAAATCTTAGTGTGAGGCGGCCATTCTTTTAAGATCAAACATCTTATTCTCGCCCTCACGGCCACATATTTGGAGCTACAGTCACCATTTTTGGTCAGTTTGTAGACTGAAACCTCTGGACTCACACAATGTCTTCGGAATTACGGTAGGATTAATACTTTTCCTTAAAAACCGTCCAGACCAACCTAAAGTCGATGAGAGTTTCAGCCTTTCTCTATTCTTTTTGAGCTGAAGATGGGAGAGAAACGAATCAGACTATGTGTTTTCAACTCGTCATAAATATTTTTCTGAATGACACACATACACCAAAGTTGGTATAGTTGGAGTCGAAGGATTGCTGATGCTCATGGTGAAAATGTTTTTTGAATAACTCATACGGTTTTTGATCAGTAGTCGTTTGTTCGGTGCCGTTCTTCCCATACAAAAAAGCCTGGGAAGAAGAAACCAATAGTGAGTGCAGCTGTTGTCTGTGTCAGTGAGAGGCTCGTTAAGCGTTGTCAAGGTTACCAAGCTTCAAACAGATTTTACCTCTGCTGTTTTAAACAGCACATATTAATCTAATGGAGGGTGAAAGGACTGATTTAACATTGGGAAATGGATACTATATGACTGCTGTCCATGACACTTCCCTTGCCACTCAGCACTGATAGACTTTCAAAATAAGACTCCAGGGACCCTACAAAATAAAAGCCTCTATATTTTTTACATATATTTATTGCCCTATATGGCTCAACATTATGACCCAAACTCAACCCCGTTTTAGAGAATAGACTCTAGGAGACTGTTTAAAACACACCCTGTAGCAAATTTCAAAATAAAAGCCTCCCATTTCCGCTTCATCTACTGCCCTAATAACATGGAAAAAGAGTGATTTAACGATTGGAAAGTAATCAACTATCATTGACGGGTCTGAACATTTTCTATAAACACAACTCTGTTGGACTTTCAAAATAAGACTCCAGGGACCCTACAAAATAAAAGCCTCTAGATTATACTAATGCATTAATTGATGCAAATGGCTCAACATTATGACCCAAACTCTTCCAGGTTGTTTTTATTAGACTCTAGTGACCTTTTCAAAACACACCCAGAGCAAATTTCACAATAAAAGTCTCCCATTTACTCTGTAATACAGCAACTATTCACCTAATAACATGGAAAACCAGTGATTTAACATTTGGAAATGGATTCTATATCACTGCTGGGCGTGACCCATCTTTTGATGCACATTCATGATAGACTTTCAAAATAAGACTACAAGGACTCTACAGAATAAAAGCCTCTTCCTTATACACACTCATACATTCTGGCATATTGCTCATTGCCATTGGTGATTTCATCACTGCAATGGCTCTTAGAAGGCGGGCGGAGCCCGCCAATGGTAACAGGCGGGCGGAGCCCGCCAAAGGTGATTACATCACTGCAATGGCTCTTAGCAGGCGGGCGGAGCCCGCCATTGGTGATTTCATCACTGCAATGGCTCTTAGAAGGCGGGCAGAGCCCGCCATTGGTGATTTTTTTCTTCACTGAGATGGCTCCTAGCAGGCGGGCGAAGCCCGCCAACTGGGCTTTACCCACTGTGTTTCAATATGGACAACCCATATTACCCTTGTGCATCATACGCTGTGCACGTCTATTTCCCAGATTTCAGCACAAGTGGCACACAGCTTTCTTTGCCCATGAACTTGCCCTCTTTCCTTCCCTCAGCAGCCCTCAAAGGCGTAAGCAGTTGGTCTGGGGAGCCCCGACGTCACTTGCCAGGGCCGTATTGGCCCGGTTCCCCAGACGGGCAGTAGGTGGCCCCCCTCAAAATTTCTTTAGAAATTTTCTAGTTGGGGGGCCACATGCCGAAGGCATGGCCCACCTACTACTATTGCACATATTTATTCCGCGTATTATTGGGGGGCCACATGCCGAAGGCATGGCCCACCTACTACTATTGCACATATTTATTCCGCGTATTATTGGGGGGCCACATGCCGAAGGCATGGCCCACCTACTACTATTGCACATATTTATTCCGCGTATTATTATTATTATTATAATTCTCCCGTATACCCAAAACTTCGGCGCGTAACTAGTCCCGCACGGTTTGGCGGATCGGGCCCAAAGTTGGCACACGCGTTGGGACCAATGGGGTGATGTGTGCTTGTATAAAACTTTCTCATTAGTCCGAAGGTTTGCGAATTATTAGCGAAAACGTCGCAAAAAAATCCCATAGGAAATGAATGGGAAGAGGTAAAAAAAAGCATAAAAAACAGCACTTCACTGTGTCGGCATACATTCACCTAGAAAAACAGTTTGAAGCTCAGTTTGTAGATAAATCCTTCGTCTATTTAAAACTGAAGACGGTATGTTGATAACTGCTACGGTTTTTGTATAATCAGACCTCAAGCGCCACAAAGTTTTAGCAAAATCCAGCCTGCTAGAGTGGAGCAACTGAAAAGCTAGAGTGTGAGGCAGGCGTTTTTTAAACACAAAAAAACATTTTAAACTCGCCCTCACGGCCACATATTTATAGCTAGAGTCACCATTTTTGGTCAGTTTGTAGACTGAAATCTCTGGACCCACACAATATCTTCGGAATTACGGTAGGATTAATACTTTTCCTTAAAAACCCTCCAGACCGACCTAAAGTCGATGAAAATCAGAGCCGTTTTTCATTGGTTTTGGAGCAGAAGAGGGGAGAAAAACGAATCAGACTATGTGTTTTAAACTCGTCATAAATATTTTTCTGAATGACACACATACACCAAAGTTGGCATAGTTGGAGTCGAAGGATGACTGACGCTCACGGTGAAAAAATTTTTTGAATAACTCATACGGTTTTTGCTCAGCAGTCGTTTGTTCGGAGGACATTTTAAGCACCTGAAAGCTGAGTGACAGTGACCTGCTGCAGCTAGCTCAATTAGAAGCTTAGGTGTGATGAAACGTTTTTTCTTTTTCTTTCTCTTCCCATTCAGTTTGTAGATGACCTACAGCCATGAAAGTTACTCCAATCGAAGACAAGATATAGCTGTCGCTTAGATAAAAAGAATTTTTCAGATACCTTTTACGGTTTTTACTCAGCAGTCGTTTGTTCGGAGGGGTGCTTTAGCAGCTAAAAGGTGAGTGAGAGTGAGGTCCTGCAGTTAAAAGAAAGGGAGGAGCAGGTGGGCCAACCATTTTGTTTGTGCTTCGTTTTGGGTTGTGAAAGACCTACAGACATGAAGGTTACCCCAGTCTGAGACAAAGGATAGATGTTGCTTTCACTGAAAGAATTTTTCAGATATCTTTTACGGTTTTTGCTCAGCAGTCGTTTGTTCGGAGGGTAAGCACCTGGAAGCTAGCTGACAGTTAGCTTCTGCAGCAGCCTGCTAGAGTGCAGCTGCTGAAATCTTAGTGTGAGGCGGCCATTTTTTTCAGATCAAACATCTTATTCTCGCCCTCACGGCCACATATTTGGAGCTACAGTCACCATTTTTGGTCAGTTTGTAGACTAAAACCTCTGGACTCACACAATGTCTTCGGAATTACGGTAGGATTAATACTTTTCCTTAAAAACCCTCCAGACCAACCTAAAGTCGATGAGAGTTTCAGCCTTTCTCTATTCTTTTTGAGCTGAAGATGGGAGAGAAACGAATCAGACTATGTGTTTTCAACTCGTCATAAATATTTTTCTGAATGACACACATACACCAAAGTTGGTATAGTTGGAGTCGAAGGATTGCTGATGCTCATGGTGAAAATGTTTTTTGAATAACTCATACGGTTTTTGATCAGTAGTCGTTTGTTCGGTGCCGTTCTTCCCATACAAAAAAGCCTGGGAAGAAGAAACCAATAGTGAGTGCAGCTGTTGTCTGTGTCAGTGAGAGGCTCGTTAAGCGTTGTCAAGGTTACCAAGCTTCAAACAGATTTTACCTCTGCTGTTTTAAACAGCACATATTAATCTAATGGAGGGTGAAAGGACTGATTTAACATTGGGAAATGGATACTATATGACTGCTGTCCATGACACTTCCCTTGCCACTCAGCACTGATAGACTTTCAAAATAAGACTCCAGGGACCCTACAAAATAAAAGCCTCTATATTTTTTACATATATTTATTGCCCTATATGGCTCAACATTATGACCCAAACTCAACCCCGTTTTAGAGAATAGACTCTAGGAGACTGTTTAAAACACACCCTATAGCAAATTTCAAAATAAAAGCTTCCCATTTCCGCTTCATCTACTGCCCTAATAACATGGAAAAAGAGTGATTTAACGATTGGAAAGTAATCAACTATCATTGACGGGTCTGAACATTTTCTATAAACACAACTCTGTTGGACTTTCAAAATAAGACTCCAGCGACCCTACAAAATAAAAGCCTCTAGATTATACTAATGCATTAATTGATGCAAATGGCTCAACATTATGACCCAAACTCTTCCAGGTTGTTTTTATTAGACTCTAGTGACCTTTTCAAAACACACCCCAGAGCAAATTTCACAATAAAAGTCTCCCATTTACTCTGTAATAAAGCAACTATTCACCTAATAACATGGAAAACCAGTGATTTAACATTTGGAAATGGATTCTATATCACTGCTGGGCGTGACCCATCTTTTGATGCACATTCATGATAGACTTTCAAAATAAGACTACAAGGACTCTACAGAATAAAAGCCTCTTCCTTATACACACTCATACATTCTGGCATATTGCTCATTGCCATTGGTGATTTCATCACTGCAATGGCTCTTAGAAGGAGGGCGGAGCCCGCCAATGGTAACAGGCGGGCGGAGCCCGCCAAAGGTGATTACATCACTGCAATGGCTCTTAGCAGGCGGGCGGAGCCCGCCATTGGTGATTTCATCACTGCAATGGCTCTTAGAAGGCGGGCAGAGCCCGCCATTGGTGATTTTTTTCTTCACTGAGATGGCTCCTAGCAGGCGGGCGAAGCCCGCCAACTGGGCTTTACCCACTGTGTTTCAATATGGACAACCCATATTACCCTTGTGCATCATACGCTGTGCACGTCTATTTCCCAGATGTCAGCACAAGTGGCACACAGCTCTCTTTGCCCATGAACTTGCCCTCTTTCCTTCCCTCAGCAGCCCTCAAAGGCGTAAGCAGTTGGTCTGGGGAGCCCCGACGTCACTTGCCAGGGCCGTATTGGCCCGGTTCCCCAGACGGGCAGTAGGTGGCCCCCCTCAAAATTTCTTTAGAAATTTTCTAGTTATTATAATTCTCCCGTATACCCAAAACTTCGGCGCGTAACTAGTCCCGCACGGTTTGGCGGATCGGGCCCAAAGTTGGCACACGCGTCGGGACCAATGGGGTGATGTGTGCTTGTATAAAACTTTCTCATTAGTCCGAAGGTTTGCGAATTATTAGCGAAAACGTCGCAAAAAAATCCCATAGGAAATGAACGGGGAGAGGAAAAAAAAAGCATAAAAAACAGCACTTCACTGTGTCGCCATACATTCACCTAGAAAAACAGTTTGAAGCTCAGTTTGTAGATAAATCCTTCGTCTATTTAAAACTGAAGACGGTATGTTGATAACTGCTACGGTTTTTGTATAATCAGACCTCAAGCGCCACAAAGTTTTAGCAAAATCCAGCCTGCTAGAGTGGAGCAACTGAAAAGCTAGAGTGTGAGGCAGGCGTTTTTTAAACACAAAAAAACATTTTAAACTCGCCCTCACGGCCACATATTTATAGCTAGAGTCACCATTTTTGGTCAGTTTGTAGACTGAAATCTCTGGACCCACACAATATCTTCGGAATTACGGTAGGATTAATACTTTTCCTTAAAAACCCTCCAGACCGACCTAAAGTCGATGAAAATCAGAGCCGTTTTTCATTGGTTTTGGAGCAGAAGAGGGGAGAAAAACGAATCAGACTATGTGTTTTAAACTCGTCATAAATATTTTTCTGAATGACACACATACACCAAAGTTGGCATAGTTGGAGTCGAAGGATGACTGACGCTCACGGTGAAAAAATTTTTTGAATAACTCATACGGTTTTTGCTCAGCAGTCGTTTGTTCGGAGGACATTTTAAGCACCTGAAAGCTGAGTGACAGTGACCTGCTGCAGCTAGCTCAATTAGAAGCTTAGGTGTGATGAAACGTTTTTTCTTTTTCTTTCTCTTCCCATTCAGTTTGTAGATGACCTACAGCCATGAAAGTTACTCCAATTGAAGACAAGATATAGCTGTCGCTTAGATAAAAAGAATTTTTCAGATACCTTTTACGGTTTTTACTCAGCAGTCGTTTGTTCGGAGGGGTGCTTTAGCAGCTAAAAGGTGAGTGAGAGTGAGGTCCTGCAGTTCAGACAAAGGGAGGAGCAGGTGGGCCAACCATTGTGTTTGTGCTTCGTTTTGGGTTGTGAAAGACCTACAGACATGAAGGTTACCCCAGTCTGAGACAAAGGATAGATGTTGCTTTCACTGAAAGAATTTTTCAGATATCTTTTACGGTTTTTGCTCAGCAGTCGTTTGTTCGGAGGGTAAGCACCTGGAAGCTAGCTGACAGTTAGCTTCTGCAGCAGCCTGCTAGAGTGCAGCTGCTGAAATCTTAGTGTGAGGCGGCCATTTTTTTAAGATCAAACATCTTATTCTCGCCCTCACGGCCACATATTTGGAGCTACAGTCACCATTTTTGGTGAGTTTGTAGACTGAAACCTCTGGACTCACACAATGTCTTCGGAATTACGGTAGGATTAATACTTTTCCTTAAAAACCCTCCAGACCAACCTAAAGTCGATGAGAGTTTCAGCCTTTCTCTATTCTTTTTGAGCTGAAGATGGGAGAGAAACGAATCAGACTATGTGTTTTCAACTCGTCATAAATATTTTTCTGAATGACACACATACACCAAAGTTGGTATAGTTGGAGTCGAAGGATTGCTGATGCTCATGGTGAAAATGTTTTTTGAATAACTCATACGGTTTTTGATCAGTAGTCGTTTGTTCGGTGCCGTTCTTCCCATACAAAAAAGCCTGGGAAGAAGAAACCAATAGTGAGTGCAGCTGTTGTCTGTGTCAGTGAGAGGCTCGTTAAGCGTTGTCAAGGTTACCAAGCTTCAAACAGATTTTACCTCTGCTGTTTTAAACAGCACATATTAATCTAATGGAGGGTGAAAGGACTGATTTAACATTGGGAAATGGATACTATATGACTGCTGTCCATGACACTTCCCTTGCCACTCAGCACTGATAGACTTTCAAAATAAGACTCCAGGGACCCTACAAAATAAAAGCCTCTATATTTTTTACATATATTTATTGCCCTATATGGCTCAACATTATGACCCAAACTCAACCCCGTTTTAGAGAATAGACTCTAGGAGACTGTTTAAAACACACCCTATAGCAAATTTCAAAATAAAAGCCTCCCATTTCCGCTTCATCTACTGCCCTAATAACATGGAAAAAGAGTGATTTAACGATTGGAAAGTAATCAACTATCATTGACGGGTCTGAACATTTTCTATAAACACAACTCTGTTGGACTTTCAAAATAAGACTCCAGGGACCCTACAAAATAAAAGCCTCTAGATTATACTAATGCATTAATTGATGCAAATGGCTCAACATTATGACCCAAACTCTTCCAGGTTGTTTTTATTAGACTCTAGTGACCTTTTCAAAACACACCCCAGAGCAAATTTCACAATAAAAGTCTCCCATTTACTCTGTAATACAGCAACTATTCACCTAATAACATGGAAAACCAGTGATTTAACATTTGGAAATGGATTCTATATCACTGCTGGGCGTGACCCATCTTTTGATGCACATTCATGATAGACTTTCAAAATAAGACTACAAGGACTCTACAGAATAAAAGCCTCTTCCTTATACACACTCATACATTCTGGCATATTGCTCATTGCCATTGGTGATTTCATCACTGCAATGGCTCTTAGAAGGCGGGCGGAGCCCGCCAAAGGTGATTACATCACTGCAATGGCTCTTAGCAGGCGGGCGGAGCCCGCCATTGGTGATTTCATCACTGCAATGGCTCTTAGAAGGCGGGCAGAGCCCGCCATTGGTGATTTTTTTCTTCACTGAGATGGCTCCTAGCAGCCGGGCGAAGCCCGCCAACTGGGCTTTACCCACTGTGTTTCAATATGGACAACCCATATTACCCTTGTGCATCATACGCTGTGCACGTCTATTTCCCAGATTTCAGCACAAGTGGCACACAGCTCTCTTTGCCCATGAACTTGCCCTCTTTCCTTCCCTCAGCAGCCCTCAAAGGCGTAAGCAGTTGGTCTGGGGAGCCCCGACGTCACTTGCCAGGGCCGTATTGGCCCGGTTCCCCAGACGGGCAGTAGGTGGCCCCCCTCAAAATTTCTTTAGAAATTTTCTAGTTATTATAATTCTCCCGTATACCCAAAACTTCGGCGCGTAACTAGTCCCGCACGGTTTGGCGGATCGGGCCCAAAGTTGGCACACGCGTCGGGACCAATGGGGTGATGTGTGCTTGTATAAAACTTTCTCATTAGTCCGAAGGTTTGCGAATTATTAGCGAAAACGTCGCAAAAAAATCCCATAGGAAATGAATGGGGAGAGGGAAAAAAAAGCATAAAAAACAGCACTTCACTGTGTCGGCATACATTCACCTAGAAAAACAGTTTGAAGCTCAGTTTGTAGATAAATCCTTCGTCTATTTAAAACTGAAGACGGTATGTTGATAACTGCTACGGTTTTTGTATAATCAGACCTCAAGCGCCACAAAGTTTTAGCAAAATCCAGCCTGCTAGAGTGGAGCAACTGAAAAGCTAGAGTGTGAGGCAGGCGTTTTTTAAACACAAAAAAACATTTTAAACTCGCCCTCACGGCCACATATTTATAGCTAGAGTCACCATTTTTGGTCAGTTTGTAGACTGAAATCTCTGGACCCACACAATATCTTCGGAATTACGGTAGGATTAATACTTTTCCTTAAAAACCCTCCAGACCGACCTAAAGTCGATGAAAATCAGAGCCGTTTTTCATTGGTTTTGGAGCAGAAGAGGGGAGAAAAACGAATCAGACTATGTGTTTTAAACTCGTCATAAATATTTTTCTGAATGACACACATACACCAAAGTTGGCATAGTTGGAGTCGAAGGATGACTGACGCTCACGGTGAAAAAATTTTTTGAATAACTCATACGGTTTTTGCTCAGCAGTCGTTTGTTCGGAGGACATTTTAAGCACCTGAAAGCTGAGTGACAGTGACCTGCTGCAGCTAGCTCAATTAGAAGCTTAGGTGTGATGAAACGTTTTTTCTTTTTCTTTCTCTTCCCATTCAGTTTGTAGATGACCTACAGCCATGAAAGTTACTCCAATTGAAGACAAGATATAGCTGTCGCTTAGATAAAAAGAATTTTTCAGATACCTTTTACGGTTTTTACTCAGCAGTCGTTTGTTCGGAGGGGTGCTTTAGCAGCTAAAAGGTGAGTGAGAGTGAGGTCCTGCAGTTCAAACAAAGGGAGGAGCAGGTGGGCCAACCATTTTGTTTGTGCTTCGTTTTGGGTTGTGAAAGACCTACAGACATGAAGGTTACCCCAGTCTGAGACAAAGGATAGATGTTGCTTTCACTGAAAGAATTTTTCAGATACCTTTTACGGTTTTTGCTCAGCAGTCGTTTGTTCGGAGGGTAAGCACCTGGAAGCTAGCTGACAGTTAGCTTCTGCAGCAGCCTGCTACAGTGCAGCTGCTGAAATCTTAGTGTGAGGCGGCCATTTTTTTAAGATCAAACATCTTATTCTCGCCCTCACGGCCACATATTTGGAGCTACAGTCACCATTTTTGGTCAGTTTGTAGACTGAAACCTCTGGACTCACACAATGTCTTCGGAATTACGGTAGGATTAATACTTTTCCTTAAAAACCCTCCAGACCAACCTAAAGTCGATGAGAGTTTCAGCCTTTCTCTATTCTTTTTGAGCTGAAGATGGGAGAGAAACGAATCAGACTATGTGTTTTCAACTCGTCATAAATATTTTTCTGAATGACACACATACACCAAAGTTGGTATAGTTGGAGTCGAAGGATTGCTGATGCTCATGGTGAAAATGTTTTTTGAATAACTCATACGGTTTTTGATCAGTAGTCGTTTGTTCGGTGCCGTTCTTCCCATACAAAAAAGCCTGGGAAGAAGAAACCAATAGTGAGTGCAGCTGTTGTCTGTGTCAGTGAGAGGCTCCTTAAGCGTTGTCAAGGTTACCAAGCTTCAAACAGATTTTACCTCTGCTGTTTTAAACAGCACATATTAATCTAATGGAGGGTGAAAGGACTGATTTAACATTGGGAAATGGATACTATATGACTGCTGTCCATGACACTTCCCTTGCCACTCAGCACTGATAGACTTTCAAAATAAGACTCCAGGGACCCTACAAAATAAAAGCCTCTATATTTTTTACATATATTTATTGCCCTATATGGCTCAACATTATGACCCAAACTCAACCCCGTTTTAGAGAATAGACTCTGGGAGACTGTTTAAAACACACCCTATAGCAAATTTCAAAATAAAAGCCTCCCATTTCCGCTTCATCTACTGCCCTAATAACATGGAAAAAGAGTGATTTAACGATTGGAAAGTAATCAACTATCATTGACGGGTCTGAACATTTTCTATAAACACAACTCTGTTGGACTTTCAAAATAAGACTCCAGGGACCCTACAAAATAAAAGCCTCTAGATTATACTAATGCATTAATTGATGCAAATGGCTCAACATTATGACCCAAACTCTTCCAGGTTGTTTTTATTAGACTCTAGTGACCTTTTCAAAACACACCCAGAGCAAATTTCACAATAAAAGTTTCCCATTTACTCTGTAATACAGCAACTATTCACCTAATAACATGGAAAACCAGTGATTTAACATTTGGAAATGGATTCTATATCACTGCTGGGCGTGACCCATCTTTTGATGCACATTCATGATAGACTTTCAAAATAAGACTACAAGGACTCTACAGAATAAAAGCCTCTTCCTTATACACACTCATACATTCTGGCATATTGCTCATTGCCATTGGTGATTTCATCACTGCAATGGCTCTTAGAAGGCGGGCGGAGCCCGCCAATGGTAACAGGCGGGCGGAGCCCGCCGAAGGTGATTACATCACTGCAATGGCTCTTAGCAGGCGGGCGGAGCCCGCCATTGGTGATTTCATCACTGCAATGGCTCTTAGAAGGCGGGCAGGGCCCGCCATTGGTGATTTTTTTCTTCACTGAGATGGCTCCCAGCAGGCGGGCGAAGCCCGCCAACTGGGCTTTACCCACTGTGTTTCAATATGGACAACCCATATTACCCTTGTGCATCATACGCTGTGCACGTCTATTTCCCAGATGTCAGCACAAGTGGCACACAGCTCTCTTTGCCCATGAACTTGCCCTCTTTCCTTCCCTCAGCAGCCCTCAAAGGCGTAAGCAGTTGGTCTGGGGAGCCCCGACGTCACTTGCCAGGGCCGTATTGGCCCGGTTCCCAAGACGGGCAGTAGGTGGCCCCCCTCAAAATTTCTTTAGAAATTTTCTAGTTGGGGGGCCACATGCCGAAGGCATGGCCCACCTACTACTATTGCACATATTTATTCCGCGTATTATTATTATTATTATAATTCTCCCGTATACCCAAAACTTCGGCGCGTAACTAGTCCCGCACGGTTTGGCGGATCGGGCCCAAAGTTGGCACACGCGTCGGGACCAATGGGGTGATGTGTGCTTGTATAAAACTTTCTCATTAGTCCGAAGGTTTGCGAATTATTAGCGAAAACGTCGCAAAAAAATCCCATAGGAAATGAATGGGGAGAGGAAAAAAAAAGCATAAAAAACAGCACTTCACTGTGTCGGCATACATTCACCTAGAAAAACAGTTTGAAGCTCAGTTTGTAGATAAATCCTTCGTCTATTTAAAACTGAAGACGGTATGTTGATAACTGCTACGGTTTTTGTATAATCAGACCTCAAGCGCCACAAAGTTTTAGCAAAATCCAGCCTGCTAGAGTGGAGCAACTGAAAAGCTAGAGTGTGAGGCAGGCGTTTTTTAAACACAAAAAAACATTTTAAACTCGCCCTCACGGCCACATATTTATAGCTAGAGTCACCATTTTTGGTCAGTTTGTAGACTGAAATCTCTGGACCCACACAATATCTTCGGAATTACGGTAGGATTAATACTTTTCCTTAAAAACCCTCCAGACCGACCTAAAGTCGATGAAAATCAGAGCCGTTTTTCATTGGTTTTGGAGCAGAAGAGGGGAGAAAAACGAATCAGACTATGTGTTTTAAACTCGTCATAAATATTTTTCTGAATGACACACATACACCAAAGTTGGCATAGTTGGAGTCGAAGGATGACTGACGCTCACGGTGAAAAAATTTTTTGAATAACTCATACGGTTTTTGCTCAGCAGTCGTTTGTTCGGAGGACATTTTAAGCACCTGAAAGCTGAGTGACATTGACCTGCTGCAGCTAGCTCAATTAGAAGCTTAGGTGTGATGAAACGTTTTTTCTTTTTCTTTCTCTTCCCATTCAGTTTGTAGATGATCTACAGCCATGAAAGTTACTCCAATTGAAGACAAGATATAGCTGTCGCTTAGATAAAAAGAATTTTTCAGATACCTTTTACGGTTTTTACTCAGCAGTCGTTTGTTCGGAGGGGTGCTTTAGCAGCTAAAAGGTGAGTGAGAGTGAGGTCCTGCAGTTAAAAGAAAGGGAGGAGCAGGTGGGCCAACCATTTTGTTTGTGCTTCGTTTTGGGTTGTGAAAGACCTACAGACATGAAGGTTACCCCAGTCTGAGACAAAGGATAGATGTTGCTTTCACTGAAAGAATTTTTCAGATATCTTTTACGGTTTTTGCTCAGCAGTCGTTTGTTCGGAGGGTAAGCACCTGGAAGCTAGCTGACAGTTAGCTTCTGCAGCAGCCTGCTAGAGTGCAGCTGCTGAAATCTTAGTGTGAGGCGGCCATTTTTTTCAGATCAAACATCTTATTCTCGCCCTCACGGCCACATATTTGGAGCTACAGTCACCATTTTTGGTCAGTTTGTAGACTGAAACCTCTGGACTCACACAATGTCTTCGGAATTACGGTAGGATTAATACTTTTCCTTAAAAACCCTCCAGACCAACCTAAAGTCGATGAGAGTTTCAGCCTTTCTCTATTCTTTTTGAGCTGAAGATGGGAGAGAAACGAATCAGACTATGTGTTTTCACTCGTCATAAATATTTTTCTGAATGACACACATACACCAAAGTTGGTATAGTTGGAGTCGAAGGATTGCTGATGCTCATGGTGAAAATGTTTTTTGAATAACTCATACGGTTTTTGATCAGTAGTCGTTTGTTCGGTGCCGTTCTTCCCATACAAAAAAGCCTGGGAAGAAGAAACCAATAGTGAGTGCAGCTGTTGTCTGTGTCAGTGAGAGGCTCGTTAAGCGTTGTCAAGGTTACCAAGCTTCAAACAGATTTTACCTCTGCTGTTTTAAACAGCACATATTAATCTAATGGAGGGTGAAAGGACTGATTTAACATTGGGAAATGGATACTATATGACTGCTGTACATGACACTTCCCTTGCCACTCAGCACTGATAGACTTTCAAAATAAGACTCCAGGGACCCTACAAAATAAAAGCCTCTATATTTTTTACATATATTTATTGCCCTATATGGCTCAACATTATGACCCAAACTCAACCCCGTTTTAGAGAATAGACTCTAGGAGACTGTTTAAAACACACCCTATAGCAAATTTCAAAATAAAAGCCTCCCATTTCCGCTTCATCTACTGCCCTAATAACATGGAAAAAGAGTGATTTAACGATTGGAAAGTAATCAACTATCATTGACGGGTCTGAACATTTTCTATAAACACAACTCTGTTGGACTTTCAAAATAAGACTCCAGGGACCCTACAAAATAAAAGCCTCTAGATTATAGTAATGCATTAATTGATGCAAATGGCTCAACATTATGACCCAAACTCTTCCAGGTTGTTTTTATTAGACTCTAGTGACCTTTTCAAAACACACCCCAGAGCAAATTTCACAATAAAAGTCTACCATTTACTCTGTAATACAGCAACTATTCACCTAATAACATGGAAAACCAGTGATTTAACATTTGGAAATGGATTCTATATCACTGCTGGGCGTGACCCATCTTTTGATGCACATTCATGATAGACTTTCAAAATAAGACTACAAGGACTCTACAGAATAAAAGCCTCTTCCTTATACACACTCATACATTCTGGCATATTGCTCATTGCCATTGGTGATTTCATCACTGCAATGGCTCTTAGAAGGCGGGCGGAGCCCGCCAATGGTAACAGGCGGGCGGAGCCCGCCAAAGGTGATTACATCACTGCAATGGCTCTTAGCAGGCGGGCGGAGCCCGCCATTGGTGATTTCATCACTGCAATGGCTCTTAGAAGGCGGGCAGAGCCCGCCATTGGTGATTTTTTTCTTCACTGAGATGGCTCCTAGCAGGCGGGCGAAGCCCGCCAACTGGGCTTTACCCACTGTGTTTCAATATGGACAACCCATATTACCCTTGTGCATCATACGCTGTGCACGTCTATTTCCCAGATTTCAGCACAAGTGGCACACAGGTCTCTTTGCCCATGAACTTGCCCTCTTTCCTTCCCTCAGCAGCCCTCAAAGGCGTAAGCAGTTGGTCTGGGGAGCCCCGACGTCACTTGCCAGGGCCGTATTGGCCCGGTTCCCCAGACGGGCAGTAGGTGGCCCCCCTCAAAATTTCTTTAGAAATTTTCTAGTTGGGGGGCCACATGCCGAAGGCATGGCCCACCTACTACTATTGCACATATTTATTCCGCGTATTATTATTGGGGGGCCACATGCCGAAGGCATGGCCCACCTACTACTATTGCACATATTTATTCCGCGTATTATTGGGGGGCCACATGCCGAAGGCATGGCCCACCTACTACTATTGCACATATTTATTCCGCGTATTATTATTATTATTATAATTCTCCCGTATACCCAAAACTTCGGCGCGTAACTAGTCCCGCACGGTTTGGCGGATCGGGCCCAAAGTTGGCACACGCGTTGGGACCAATGGGGTGATGTGTGCTTGTATAAAACTTTCTCATTAGTCCGAAGGTTTGCGAATTATTAGCGAAAACGTCGCAAAAAAATCCCATAGGAAATGAATGGGAAGAGGTAAAAAAAAGCATAAAAAACAGCACTTCACTGTGTCGGCATACATTCACCTAGAAAAACAGTTTGAAGCTCAGTTTGTAGATAAATCCTTCGTCTATTTAAAACTGAAGACGGTATGTTGATAACTGCTACGGTTTTTGTATAATCAGACCTCAAGCGCCACAAAGTTTTAGCAAAATCCAGCCTGCTAGAGTGGAGCAACTGAAAAGCTAGAGTGTGAGGCAGGCGTTTTTTAAACACAAAAAAACATTTTAAACTCGCCCTCACGGCCACATATTTATAGCTAGAGTCACCATTTTTGGTCAGTTTGTAGACTGAAATCTCTGGACCCACACAATATCTTCGGAATTACGGTAGGATTAATACTTTTCCTTAAAAACCCTCCAGACCGACCTAAAGTCGATGAAAATCAGAGCCGTTTTTCATTGGTTTTGGAGCAGAAGAGGGGAGAAAAACGAATCAGACTATGTGTTTTAAACTCGTCATAAATATTTTTCTGAATGACACACATACACCAAAGTTGGCATAGTTGGAGTCGAAGGATGACTGACGCTCACGGTGAAAAAATTTTTTGAATAACTCATACGGTTTTTGCTCAGCAGTCGTTTGTTCGGAGGACATTTTAAGCACCTGAAAGCTGAGTGACAGTGACCTGCTGCAGCTAGCTCAATTAGAAGCTTAGGTGTGATGAAACGTTTTTTCTTTTTCTTTCTCTTCCCATTCAGTTTGTAGATGACCTACAGCCATGAAAGTTACTCCAATCGAAGACAAGATATAGCTGTCGCTTAGATAAAAAGAATTTTTCAGATACCTTTTACGGTTTTTACTCAGCAGTCGTTTGTTCGGAGGGGTGCTTTAGCAGCTAAAAGGTGAGTGAGAGTGAGGTCCTGCAGTTAAAAGAAAGGGAGGAGCAGGTGGGCCAACCATTTTGTTTGTGCTTCGTTTTGGGTTGTGAAAGACCTACAGACATGAAGGTTACCCCAGTCTGAGACAAAGGATAGATGTTGCTTTCACTGAAAGAATTTTTCAGATATCTTTTACGGTTTTTGCTCAGCAGTCGTTTGTTCGGAGGGTAAGCACCTGGAAGCTAGCTGACAGTTAGCTTCTGCAGCAGCCTGCTAGAGTGCAGCTGCTGAAATCTTAGTGTGAGGCGGCCATTTTTTTCAGATCAAACATCTTATTCTCGCCCTCACGGCCACATATTTGGAGCTACAGTCACCATTTTTGGTCAGTTTGTAGACTGAAACCTCTGGACTCACACAATGTCTTCGGAATTACGGTAGGATTAATACTTTTCCTTAAAAACCCTCCAGACCAACCTAAAGTCGATGAGAGTTTCAGCCTTTCTCTATTCTTTTTGAGCTGAAGATGGGAGAGAAACGAATCAGACTATGTGTTTTCAACTCGTCATAAATATTTTTCTGAATGACACACATACACCAAAGTTGGTATAGTTGGAGTCGAAGGATTGCTGATGCTCATGGTGAAAATGTTTTTTGAATAACTCATACGGTTTTTGATCAGTAGTCGTTTGTTCGGTGCCGTTCTTCCCATACAAAAAAGCCTGGGAAGAAGAAACCAATAGTGAGTGCAGCTGTTGTCTGTGTCAGTGAGAGGCTCGTTAAGCGTTGTCAAGGTTACCAAGCTTCAAACAGATTTTACCTCTGCTGTTTTAAACAGCACATATTAATCTAATGGAGGGTGAAAGGACTGATTTAACATTGGGAAATGGATACTATATGACTGCTGTCCATGACACTTCCCTTGCCACTCAGCACTGATAGACTTTCAAAATAAGACTCCAGGGACCCTACAAAATAAAAGCCTCTATATTTTTTACATATATTTATTGCCCTATATGGCTCAACATTATGACCCAAACTCAACCCCGTTTTAGAGAATAGACTCTAGGAGACTGTTTAAAACACACCCTATAGCAAATTTCAAAATAAAAGCTTCCCATTTCCGCTTCATCTACTGCCCTAATAACATGGAAAAAGAGTGATTTAACGATTGGAAAGTAATCAACTATCATTGACGGGTCTGAACATTTTCTATAAACACAACTCTGTTGGACTTTCAAAATAAGACTCCAGCGACCCTACAAAATAAAAGCCTCTAGATTATACTAATGCATTAATTGATGCAAATGGCTCAACATTATGACCCAAACTCTTCCAGGTTGTTTTTATTAGACTCTAGTGACCTTTTCAAAACACACCCCAGAGCAAATTTCACAATAAAAGTCTCCCATTTACTCTGTAATAAAGCAACTATTCACCTAATAACATGGAAAACCAGTGATTTAACATTTGGAAATGGATTCTATATCACTGCTGGGCGTGACCCATCTTTTGATGCACATTCATGATAGACTTTCAAAATAAGACTACAAGGACTCTACAGAATAAAAGCCTCTTCCTTATACACACTCATACATTCTGGCATATTGCTCATTGCCATTGGTGATTTCATCACTGCAATGGCTCTTAGAAGGAGGGCGGAGCCCGCCAATGGTAACAGGCGGGCGGAGCCCGCCAAAGGTGATTACATCACTGCAATGGCTCTTAGCAGGCGGGCGGAGCCCGCCATTGGTGATTTCATCACTGCAATGGCTCTTAGAAGGCGGGCAGAGCCCGCCATTGGTGATTTTTTTCTTCACTGAGATGGCTCCTAGCAGGCGGGCGAAGCCCGCCAACTGGGCTTTACCCACTGTGTTTCAATATGGACAACCCATATTACCCTTGTGCATCATACGCTGTGCACGTCTATTTCCCAGATGTCAGCACAAGTGGCACACAGCTCTCTTTGCCCATGAACTTGCCCTCTTTCCTTCCCTCAGCAGCCCTCAAAGGCGTAAGCAGTTGGTCTGGGGAGCCCCGACGTCACTTGCCAGGGCCGTATTGGCCCGGTTCCCCAGACGGGCAGTAGGTGGCCCCCCTCAAAATTTCTTTAGAAATTTTCTAGTTATTATTATAATTCTCCCGTATACCCAAAACTTCGGCGCGTAACTAGTCCCGCACGGTTTGGCGGATCGGGCCCAAAGTTGGCACACGCGTCGGGACCAATGGGGTGATGTGTGCTTGTATAAAACTTTCTCATTAGTCCGAAGGTTTGCGAATTATTAGCGAAAACGTCGCAAAAAAATCCCATAGGAAATGAATGGGGAGAGGAAAAAAAAAGCATAAAAAACAGCACTTCACTGTGTCGCCATACATTCACCTAGAAAAACAGTTTGAAGCTCAGTTTGTAGATAAATCCTTCGTCTATTTAAAACTGAAGACGGTATGTTGATAACTGCTACGGTTTTTGTATAATCAGACCTCAAGCGCCACAAAGTTTTAGCAAAATCCAGCCTGCTAGAGTGGAGCAACTGAAAAGCTAGAGTGTGAGGCAGGCGTTTTTTAAACACAAAAAAACATTTTAAACTCGCCCTCACGGCCACATATTTATAGCTAGAGTCACCATTTTTGGTCAGTTTGTAGACTGAAATCTCTGGACCCACACAATATCTTCGGAATTACGGTAGGATTAATACTTTTCCTTAAAAACCCTCCAGACCGACCTAAAGTCGATGAAAATCAGAGCCGTTTTTCATTGGTTTTGGAGCAGAAGAGGGGAGAAAAACGAATCCGACTATGTGTTTTAAACTCGTCATAAATATTTTTCTGAATGACACACATACACCAAAGTTGGCATAGTTGGAGTCGAAGGATGACTGACGCTCACGGTGAAAAAATTTTTTGAATAACTCATACGGTTTTTGCTCAGCAGTCGTTTGTTCGGAGGACATTTTAAGCACCTGAAAGCTGAGTGACAGTGACCTGCTGCAGCTAGCTCAATTAGAAGCTTAGGTGTGATGAAACGTTTTTTTCTTTTTCTTTCTCTTCCCATTCAGTTTGTAGATGACCTACAGCCATGAAAGTTACTCCAATTGAAGACAAGATATAGCTGTCGCTTAGATAAAAAGAATTTGTCAGATACCTTTTACGGTTTTTACTCAGCAGTCGTTTGTTCGGAGGGGTGCTTTAGCAGCTAAAAGGTGAGTGAGAGTGAGGTCCTGCAGTTCAAACAAAGGGAGGAGCAGGTGGGCCAACCATTTTGTTTGTGCTTCGTTTTGGGTTGTGAAAGACCTACAGACATGAAGGTTACCCCAGTCTGAGACAAAGGATAGATGTTGCTTTCACTGAAAGAATTTTTCAGATATCTTTTACGGTTTTTGCTCAGCAGTCGTTTGTTCGGAGGGTAAGCACCTGGAAGCTAGCTGACAGTTAGCTTCTGCAGCAGCCTGCTAGAGTGCAGCTGCTGAAATCTTAGTGTGAGGCGGCCATTTTTTTAAGATCAAACATCTTATTCTCGCCCTCACGGCCACATATTTGGAGCTACAGTCACCATTTTTGGTCAGTTTGTAGACTGAAACCTCTGGACTCACACAATGTCTTCGGAATTACGGTAGGATTAATACTTTTCCTTAAAAACCCTCCAGACCAACCTAAAGTCGATGAGAGTTTCAGCCTTTCTCTATTCTTTTTGAGCTGAAGATGGGAGAGAAACGAATCAGACTATGTGTTTTCAACTCGTCATAAATATTTTTCTGAATGACACACATACACCAAAGTTGGTATAGTTGGAGTCGAAGGATTGCTGATGCTCATGGTGAAAATGTTTTTTGAATAACTCATACGGTTTTTGATCAGTAGTTGTTTGTTTGGTGCCGTTCTTCCCATACAAAAAAGCCTGGGAAGAAGAAACCAATAGTGAGTGCAGCTGTTGTCTGTGTCAGTGAGAGGCTCGTTAAGCGTTGTCAAGGTTACCAAGCTTCAAACAGATTTTACCTCTGCTGTTTTAAACAGCACATATTAATCTAATGGAGGGTGAAAGGACTGATTTAACATTGGGAAATGGATACTATATGACTGCTGTCCATGACACTTCCCTTGCCACTCAGCACTGATAGACTTTCAAAATAAGACTCCAGGGACCCTACAAAATAAAAGCCTCTATATTTTTTACATATATTTATTGCCCTATATGGCTCAACATTATGACCCAAACTCAACCCCGTTTTAGAGAATAGACTCTAGGAGACTGTTTAAAACACACCCTATAGCAAATTTCAAAATAAAAGCCTCCCATTTCCGCTTCATCTACTGCCCTAATAACATGGAAAAAGAGTGATTTAACGATTGGAAAGTAATCAACTATCATTGACGGGTCTGAACATTTTCTATAAACACAACTCTGTTGGACTTTCAAAATAAGACTCCAGGGACCCTACAAAATAAAAGCCTCTAGATTATACTAATGCATTAATTGATGCAAATGGCTCAACATTATGACCCAAACTCTTCCAGGTTGTTTTTATTAGACTCTAGTGACCTTTTCAAAACACACCCCAGAGCAAATTTCACAATAAAAGTCTCCCATTTACTCTGTAATACAGCAACTATTCACCTAATAACATGGAAAACCAGTGATTTAACATTTGGAAATGGATTCTATATCACTGCTGGGCGTGACCCATCTTTTGATGCACATTCATGATAGACTTTCAAAATAAGACTACAAGGACTCTACAGAATAAAAGCCTCTTCCTTATACACACTCATACATTCTGGCATATTGCTCATTGCCATTGGTGATTTCATCACTGCAATGGCTCTTACAAGGCGAGCGGAGCCCGCCAATGGTAACAGGCGGGCGGAGCCCGCCAAAGGTGATTACATCACTGCAATGGCTCTTAGCAGGCGGGCGGAGCCCGCCATTGGTGATTTCATCACTGCAATGGCTCTTAGAAGGCGGGCAGAGCCCGCCATTGGTGATTTTTTTCTTCACTGAGATGGCTCCCAGCAGGCGGGCAAAGCCCGCCAACTGGGCTTTACCCACTGTGTTTCAATATGGACAACCCATATTACCCTTGTGCATCATACGCTGTGCACGTCTATTTCCCAGATTTCAGCACAAGTGGCACACAGCTCTCTTTGCCCATGAACTTGCCCTCTTTCCTTCCCTCAGCAGCCCTCAAAGGCGTAAGCAGTTGGTCTGGGGAGCCCCGACGTCACTTGCCAGGGCCCTATTGGCCCGGTTCCCCAGACGGGCAGTAGGTGGCCCCCCTCAAAATTTCTTTAGAAATTTTCTAGTTATTATAATTCTCCCGTATACCCAAAACTTCGGCGCGTAACTAGTCCCGCACGGTTTGGCGGATCGGGCCCAAAGTTGGCACACGCGTCGGGACCAATGGGGTGATGTGTGCTTGTATAAAACTTTCTCATTAGTCCGAAGGTTTGCGAATTATTAGCGAAAACGTCGCAAAAAAATCCCATAGGAAATGAATGGGGAGAGGGAAAAAAAAGCATAAAAAACAGCACTTCACTGTGTCGGCATACATTCACCTAGAAAAACAGTTTGAAGCTCAGTTTGTAGATAAATCCTTCGTCTATTTAAAACTGAAGACGGTATGTTGATAACTGCTACGGTTTTTGTATAATCAGACCTCAAGCGCCACAAAGTTTTAGCAAAATCCAGCCTGCTAGAGTGGAGCAACTGAAAAGCTAGAGTGTGAGGCAGGCGTTTTTTAAACACAAAAAAACATTTTAAACTCGCCCTCACGGCCACATATTTATAGCTAGAGTCACCATTTTTGGTCAGTTTGTAGACTGAAATCTCTGGACCCACACAATATCTTCGGAATTACGGTAGGATTAATACTTTTCCTTAAAAACCCTCCAGACCGACCTAAAGTCGATGAAAATCAGAGCCGTTTTTCATTGGTTTTGGAGCAGAAGAGGGGAGAAAAACGAATCAGACTATGTGTTTTAAACTCGTCATAAATATTTTTCTGAATGACACACATACACCAAAGTTGGCATAGTTGGAGTCGAAGGATGACTGACGCTCACGGTGAAAAAATTTTTTGAATAACTCATACGGTTTTTGCTCAGCAGTCGTTTGTTCGGAGGACATTTTAAGCACCTGAAAGCTGAGTGACAGTGACCTGCTGCAGCTAGCTCAATTAGAAGCTTAGGTGTGATGAAACGTTTTTTCTTTTTCTTTCTCTTCCCATTCAGTTTGTAGATGACCTACAGCCATGAAAGTTACTCCAATTGAAGACAAGATATAGCTGTCGCTTAGATAAAAAGAATTTTTCAGATACCTTTTACGGTTTTTACTCAGCAGTCGTTTGTTCGGAGGGGTGCTTTAGCAGCTAAAAGGTGAGTGAGAGTGAGGTCCTGCAGTTCAAACAAAGGGAGGAGCAGGTGGGCCAACCATTTTGTTTGTGCTTCGTTTTGGGTTGTGAAAGACCTACAGACATGAAGGTTACCCCAGTCTGAGACA
This sequence comes from Cyprinodon diabolis, assembly GCA_030533445.1. Taxonomy (NCBI): domain Eukaryota; kingdom Metazoa; phylum Chordata; class Actinopteri; order Cyprinodontiformes; family Cyprinodontidae; genus Cyprinodon; species Cyprinodon diabolis. Next base: position 50,514 of record JARPUW010000093.1, read on the forward strand.
AAGGATAGATGTTGCTTTCACTGAAAGAATTTTTCAGATACCTTTTACGGTTTTTGCTCAGCAGTCGTTTGTTCGGAGGGTAAGCACCTGGAAGCTAGCTGACAGTTAGCTTCTGCAGCAGCCTGCTCCAGTGCAGCTGCTGAAATCTTAGTGTGAGGCGGCCATTTTTTTAAGATCAAACATCTTATTCTCGCCCTCACGGCCACATATTTGGAGCTACAGTCACCATTTTTGGTCAGTTTGTAGACTGAAACCTCTGGACTCACACAATGTCTTCGGAATTACGGTAGGATTAATACTTTTCCTTAAAAACCCTCCAGACCAACCTAAAGTCGATGAGAGTTTCAGCCTTTCTCTATTCTTTTTGAGCTGAAGATGGGAGAGAAACGAATCAGACTATGTGTTTTCAACTCGTCATAAATATTTTTCTGAATGACACACATACACCAAAGTTGGTATAGTTGGAGTCGAAGGATTGCTGATGCTCATGGTGAAAATGTTTTTTGAATAACTCATACGGTTTTTGATCAGTAGTCGTTTGTTCGGTGCCGTTCTTCCCATACAAAAAAGCCTGGGAAGAAGAAACCAATAGTGAGTGCAGCTGTTGTCTGTGTCAGTGAGAGGCTCCTTAAGCGTTGTCAAGGTTACCAAGCTTCAAACAGATTTTACCTCTGCTGTTTTAAACAGCACATATTAATCTAATGGAGGGTGAAAGGACTGATTTAACATTGGGAAATGGATACTATATGACTGCTGTACATGACACTTCCCTTGCCACTCAGCACTGATAGACTTTCAAAATAAGACTCCAGGGACCCTACAAAATAAAAGCCTCTATATTTTTTACATATATTTATTGCCCTATATGGCTCAACATTATGACCCAAACTCAACCCCGTTTTAGAGAATAGACTCTGGGAGACTGTTTAAAACACACCCTATAGCAAATTTCAAAATAAAAGCCTCCCATTTCCGCTTCATCTACTGCCCTAATAACATGGAAAAAGAGTGATTTAACGATTGGAAAGTAATCAACTATCATTGACGGGTCTGAACATTTTCTATAAACACAACTCTGTTGGACTTTCAAAATAAGACTCCAGGGACCCTACAAAATAAAAGCCTCTAGATTATACTAATGCATTAATTGATGCAAATGGCTCAACATTATGACCCAAACTCTTCCAGGTTGTTTTTATTAGACTCTAGTGACCTTTTCAAAACACACCCAGAGCAAATTTCACAATAAAAGTTTCCCATTTACTCTGTAATACAGCAACTATTCACCTAATAACATGGAAAACCAGTGATTTAACATTTGGAAATGGATTCTATATCACTGCTGGGCGTGACCCATCTTTTGATGCACATTCATGATAGACTTTCAAAATAAGACTACAAGGACTCTACAGAATAAAAGCCTCTTCCTTATACACACTCATACATTCTGGCATATTGCTCATTGCCATTGGTGATTTCATCACTGCAATGGCTCTTAGAAGGCGGGCGGAGCCCGCCAATGGTAACAGGCGGGCGGAGCCCGCCGAAGGTGATTACATCACTGCAATGGCTCTTAGCAGGCGGGCGGAGCCCGCCATTGGTGATTTCATCACTGCAATGGCTCTTAGAAGGCGGGCAGGGCCCGCCATTGGTGATTTTTTTCTTCACTGAGATGGCTCCCAGCAGGCGGGCGAAGCCCGCCAACTGGGCTTTACCCACTGTGTTTCAATATGGACAACCCATATTACCCTTGTGCATCATACGCTGTGCACGTCTATTTCCCAGATGTCAGCACAAGTGGCACACAGCTCTCTTTGCCCATGAACTTGCCCTCTTTCCTTCCCTCAGCAGCCCTCAAAGGCGTAAGCAGTTGGTCTGGGGAGCCCCGACGTCACTTGCCAGGGCCGTATTGGCCCGGTTCCCAAGACGGGCAGTAGGTGGCCCCCCTCAAAATTTCTTTAGAAATTTTCTAGTTATTATTATAATTCTCCCGTATACCCAAAACTTCGGCACGTAACTAGTCCCGCACGGTTTGGCGGATCGGGCCCAAAGTTGGCACACGCGTCGGGACCAATGGGGTGATGTGTGCTTGTATAAAACTTTCTCATTAGTCCGAAGGTTTGCGAATTATTAGCGAAAACGTCGCAAAAAAATCCCATAGGAAATGAATGGGGAGAGGAAAAAAAAAGCATAAAAAACAGCACTTCACTGTGTCGGCATACATTCACCTAGAAAAACAGTTTGAAGCTCAGTTTGTAGATAAATCCTTCGTCTATTTAAAACTGAAGACGGTATGTTGATAACTGCTACGGTTTTTGTATAATCAGACCTCAAGCGCCACAAAGTTTTAGCAAAATCCAGCCTGCTAGAGTGGAGCAACTGAAAAGCTAGAGTGTGAGGCAGGCGTTTTTTAAACACAAAAAAACATTTTAAACTCGCCCTCACGGCCACATATTTATAGCTAGAGTCACCATTTTTGGTCAGTTTGTAGACTGAAATCTCTGGACCCACACAATATCTTCGGAATTACGGTAGGATTAATACTTTTCCTTAAAAACCCTCCAGACCGACCTAAAGTCGATGAAAATCAGAGCCGTTTTTCATTGGTTTTGGAGCAGAAGAGGGGAGAAAAACGAATCAGACTATGTGTTTTAAACTCGTCATAAATATTTTTCTGAATGACACACATACACCAAAGTTGGCATAGTTGGAGTCGAAGGATGGCTGACGCTCACGGTGAAAAAATATTTTGAATAACTCATACGGTTTTTGCTCAGCAGTCGTTTGTTCGGAGGACATTTTAAGCAGCTGAAAGCTGGGGGAGAGTGTCCTGCTGCAGCTAGCTCAATTAGAAGATCAGGTGTGACAAAACGTTTTTTCTTTTTCTTTCTCTTCCCATTCAGGTTGTAGATGACCTACAGCCATGAAAGTTACTCCAATTGAAGACAAGATATAGCTGTCGCTTAGATAAAAATAATTTTTCAGATACCTTTTACGGTTTTTACTCAGCAGTCGTTTGTTCGGAGGGGTGCTTTAGCAGCTAAAAGGTGAGTGAGAGTGAGGTCCTGCAGTTCAAACAAAGGGAGGAGCAGGTGGGCCAACCATTTTGTTTGTGCTTCGTTTTGGGTTGTGAAAGACCTACAGACATGAAGGTTACCCCAGTCTGAGACAAAGGATAGATGTTGCTTTCACTGAAAGAATTTTTCAGATATCTTTTACGGTTTTTGCTCAGCAGTCGTTTGTTCGGAGGGTAAGCACCTGGAAGCTAGCTGACAGTTAGCTTCTGCAGCAGCCTGCTAGAGTGCAGCTGCTGAAATCTTAGTGTGAGGCGGCCATTCTTTTAAGATCAAACATCTTATTCTCGCCCTCACGGCCACATATTTGGAGCTACAGTCACCATTTTTGGTCAGTTTGTAGACTGAAACCTCTGGACTCACACAATGTCTTCGGAATTACGGTAGGATTAATACTTTTCCTTAAAAACCGTCCAGACCAACCTAAAGTCGATGAGAGTTTCAGCCTTTCTCTATTCTTTTTGAGCTGAAGATGGGAGAGAAACGAATCAGACTATGTGTTTTCAACTCGTCATAAATATTTTTCTGAATGACACACATACACCAAAGTTGGTATAGTTGGAGTCGAAGGATTGCTGATGCTCATGGTGAAAATGTTTTTTGAATAACTCATACGGTTTTTGATCAGTAGTCGTTTGTTCGGTGCCGTTCTTCCCATACAAAAAAGCCTGGGAAGAAGAAACCAATAGTGAGTGCAGCTGTTGTCTGTGTCAGTGAGAGGCTCGTTAAGCGTTGTCAAGGTTACCAAGCTTCAAACAGATTTTACCTCTGCTGTTTTAAACAGCACATATTAATCTAATGGAGGGTGAAAGGACTGATTTAACATTGGGAAATGGATACTATATGACTGCTGTCCATGACACTTCCCTTGCCACTCAGCACTGATAGACTTTCAAAATAAGACTCCAGGGACCCTACAAAATAAAAGCCTCTATATTTTTTACATATATTTATTGCCCTATATGGCTCAACATTATGACCCAAACTCAACCCCGTTTTAGAGAATAGACTCTAGGAGACTGTTTAAAACACACCCTGTAGCAAATTTCAAAATAAAAGCCTCCCATTTCCGCTTCATCTACTGCCCTAATAACATGGAAAAAGAGTGATTTAACGATTGGAAAGTAATCAACTATCATTGACGGGTCTGAACATTTTCTATAAACACAACTCTGTTGGACTTTCAAAATAAGACTCCAGGGACCCTACAAAATAAAAGCCTCTAGATTATACTAATGCATTAATTGATGCAAATGGCTCAACATTATGACCCAAACTCTTCCAGGTTGTTTTTATTAGACTCTAGTGACCTTTTCAAAACACACCCAGAGCAAATTTCACAATAAAAGTCTCCCATTTACTCTGTAATACAGCAACTATTCACCTAATAACATGGAAAACCAGTGATTTAACATTTGGAAATGGATTCTATATCACTGCTGGGCGTGACCCATCTTTTGATGCACATTCATGATAGACTTTCAAAATAAGACTACAAGGACTCTACAGAATAAAAGCCTCTTCCTTATACACACTCATACATTCTGGCATATTGCTCATTGCCATTGGTGATTTCATCACTGCAATGGCTCTTAGAAGGCGGGCGGAGCCCGCCATTGGTGATTTCATCACTGCAATGGCTCTTAGAAGGCGGGCAGAGCCCGCCATTGGTGATTTTTTTCTTCACTGAGATGGCTCCTAGCAGGCGGGCGAAGCCCGCCAACTGGGCTTTACCCACTGTGTTTCAATATGGACAACCCATATTACCCTTGTGCATCATACGCTGTGCACGTCTATTTCCCAGATTTCAGCACAAGTGGCACACAGCTCTCTTTGCCCATGAACTTGCCCTCTTTCCTTCCCCCAGCAGCCCTCAAAGGCGTAAGCAGTTGGTCTGGGGAGCCCCGACGTCACTTGCCAGGGCCGTATTGGCCCGGTTCCCCAGACGGGCAGTAGGTGGCCCCCCTCAAAATTTCTTTAGAAATTTTCTAGTTGGGGGGCCACATGCCGAAGGCATGGCCCACCTACTACTATTGCACATATTTATTCCGCGTATTATTATTATTGGGGGGCCACATGCCGAAGGCATGGCCCACCTACTACTATTGCACATATTTATTCCGCGTATTATTATTATTATTATAATTCTCCCGTATACCCAAAACTTCGGCGCGTAACTAGTCCCGCACGGTTTGGCGGATCGGGCCCAAAGTTGGCACACGCGTCGGGACCAATGGGGTGATGTGTGCTTGTATAAAACTTTCTCATTAGTCCGAAGGTTTGCGAATTATTAGCGAAAACGTCGCAAAAAAATCCCATAGGAAATGAATGGGGAGAGGAAAAAAAAGCATAAAAAACAGCACTTCACTGTGTCGGCATACATTCACCTAGAAAAACAGTTTGAAGCTCAGTTTGTAGATAAATCCTTCGTCTATTTAAAACTGAAGACGGTATGTTGATAACTGCTACGGTTTTTGTATAATCAGACCTCAAGCGCCACAAAGTTTTAGCAAAATCCAGCCTGCTAGAGTGGAGCAACTGAAAAGCTAGAGTGTGAGGCAGGCGTTTTTTAAACACAAAAAAACATTTTAAACTCGCCCTCACGGCCACATATTTATAGCTAGAGTCACCATTTTTGGTCAGTTTGTAGACTGAAATCTCTGGACCCACACAATATCTTCGGAATTACGGTAGGATTAATACTTTTCCTTAAAAACCCTCCAGACCGACCTAAAGTCGATGAAAATCAGAGCCGTTTTTCATTGGTTTTGGAGCAGAAGAGGGGAGAAAAACGAATCAGACTATGTGTTTTAAACTCGTCATAAATATTTTTCTGAATGACACACATACACCAAAGTTGGCATAGTTGGAGTCGAAGGATGACTGACGCTCACGGTGAAAAAATTTTTTGAATAACTCATACGGTTTTTGCTCAGCAGTCGTTTGTTCGGAGGACATTTTAAGCACCTGAAAGCTGAGTGACAGTGACCTGCTGCAGCTAGCTCAATTAGAAGCTTAGGTGTGATGAAACGTTTTTTCTTTTTCTTTCTCTTCCCATTCAGTTTGTAGATGATCTACAGCCATGAAAGTTACTCCAATTGAAGACAAGATATAGCTGTCGCTTAGATAAAAAGAATTTTTCAGATACCTTTTACGGTTTTTACTCAGCAGTCGTTTGTTCGGAGGGGTGCTTTAGCAGCTAAAAGGTGAGTGAGAGTGAGGTCCTGCAGTTAAAAGAAAGGGAGGAGCAGGTGGGCCAACCATTTTGTTTGTGCTTCGTTTTGGGTTGTGAAAGACCTACAGACATGAAGGTTACCCCAGTCTGAGACAAAGGATAGATGTTGCTTTCACTGAAAGAATTTTTCAGATATCTTTTACGGTTTTTGCTCAGCAGTCGTTTGTTCGGAGGGTAAGCACCTGGAAGCTAGCTGACAGTTAGCTTCTGCAGCAGCCTGCTAGAGTGCAGCTGCTGAAATCTTAGTGTGAGGCGGCCATTTTTTTCAGATCAAACATCTTATTCTCGCCCTCACGGCCACATATTTGGAGCTACAGTCACCATTTTTGGTCAGTTTGTAGACTGAAACCTCTGGACTCACACAATGTCTTCGGAATTACGGTAGGATTAATACTTTTCCTTAAAAACCCTCCAGACCAACCTAAAGTCGATGAGAGTTTCAGCCTTTCTCTATTCTTTTTGAGCTGAAGATGGGAGAGAAACGAATCAGACTATGTGTTTTCAACTCGTCATAAATATTTTTCTGAATGACACACATACACCAAAGTTGGTATAGTTGGAGTCGAAGGATTGCTGATGCTCATGGTGAAAATGTTTTTTGAATAACTCATACGGTTTTTGATCAGTAGTCGTTTGTTCGGTGCCGTTCTTCCCATACAAAAAAGCCTGGGAAGAAGAAACCAATAGTGAGTGCAGCTGTTGTCTGTGTCAGTGAGAGGCTCGTTAAGCGTTGTCAAGGTTACCAAGCTTCAAACAGATTTTACCTCTGCTGTTTTAAACAGCACATATTAATCTAATGGAGGGTGAAAGGACTGATTTAACATTGGGAAATGGATACTATATGACTGCTGTCCATGACACTTCCCTTGCCACTCAGCACTGATAGACTTTCAAAATAAGACTCCAGGGACCCTACAAAATAAAAGCCTCTATATTTTTTTACATATATTTATTGCCCTATATGGCTCAACATTATGACCCAAACTCAACCCCGTTTTAGAGAATAGACTCTAGGAGACTGTTTAAAACACACCCTATAGCAAATTTCAAAATAAAAGCCTCCCATTTCCGCTTCATCTACTGCCCTAATAACATGGAAAAAGAGTGATTTAACGATTGGAAAGTAATCAACTATCATTGACGGGTCTGAACATTTTCTATAAACACAACTCTGTTGGACTTTCAAAATAAGACTCCAGGGACCCTACAAAATAAAAGCCTCTAGATTATACTAATGCATTAATTGATGCAAATGGCTCAACATTATGACCCAAACTCTTCCAGGTTGTTTTTATTAGACTCTAGTGACCTTTTCAAAACACACCCAGAGCAAATTTCACAATAAAAGTCTCCCATTTACTCTGTAATACAGCAACTATTCACCTAATAACATGGAAAACCAGTGATTTAACATTTGGAAATGGATTCTATATCACTGCTGGGCGTGACCCATCTTTTGATGCACATTCATGATAGACTTTCAAAATAAGACTACAAGGACTCTACAGAATAAAAGCCTCTTCCTTATACACACTCATACATTCTGGCATATTGCTCATTGCCATTGGTGATTTCATCACTGCAATGGCTCTTAGAAGGCGGGCGGAGCCCGCCAATGGTAACAGGCGGGCGGAGCCCGCCAAAGGTGATTACATCACTGCAATGGCTCTTAGCAGGCGGGCGGAGCCCGCCATTGGTGATTTCATCACTGCAATGGCTCTTAGAAGGCGGGCAGAGCCCGCCATTGGTGATTTTTTTCTTCACTGAGATGGCTCCTAGCAGGCGGGCGAAGCCCGCCAACTGGGCTTTACCCACTGTGTTTCAATATGGACAACCCATATTACCCTTGTGCATCATACGCTGTGCACGTCTATTTCCCAGATTTCAGCACAAGTGGCACACAGCTCTCTTTGCCCATGAACTTGCCCTCTTTCCTTCCCTCAGCAGCCCTCAAAGGCGTAAGCAGTTGGTCTGGGGAGCCCCGACGTCACTTGCCAGGGCCGTATTGGCCCGGTTCCCCAGACGGGCAGTAGGTGGCCCCCCTCAAAATTTCTTTAGAAATTTTCTAGTTATTATAATTCTCCCGTATACCCAAAACTTCGGCGCGTAACTAGTCCCGCACGGTTTGGCGGATCGGGCCCAAAGTTGGCACACGCGTCGGGACCAATGGGGTGATGTGTGCTTGTATAAAACTTTCTCATTAGTCCGAAGGTTTGCGAATTATTAGCGAAAACGTCGCAAAAAAATCCCATAGGAAATGAATGGGGAGAGGAAAAAAAAAGCATAAAAAACAGCACTTCACTGTGTCGGCATACATTCACCTAGAAAAACAGTTTGAAGCTCAGTTTGTAGATAAATCCTTCGTCTATTTAAAACTGAAGACGGTATGTTGATAACTGCTACGGTTTTTGTATAATCAGACCTCAAGCGCCACAAAGTTTTAGCAAAATCCAGCCTGCTAGAGTGGAGCAACTGAAAAGCTAGAGTGTGAGGCAGGCGTTTTTTAAACACAAAAAAACATTTTAAACTCGCCCTCACGGCCACATATTTATAGCTAGAGTCACCATTTTTGGTCAGTTTGTAGACTGAAATCTCTGGACCCACACAATATCTTCGGAATTACGGTAGGATTAATACTTTTCCTTAAAAACCCTCCAGACCGACCTAAAGTCGATGAAAATCAGAGCCGTTTTTCATTGGTTTTGGAGCAGAAGAGGGGAGAAAAACGAATCAGACTATGTGTTTTAAACTCGTCATAAATATTTTTCTGAATGACACACATACACCAAAGTTGGCATAGTTGGAGTCGAAGGATGACTGACGCTCACGGTGAAAAAATTTTTTGAATAACTCATACGGTTTTTGCTCAGCAGTCGTTTGTTCGGAGGACATTTTAAGCACCTGAAAGCTGAGTGACATTGACCTGCTGCAGCTAGCTCAATTAGAAGCTTAGGTGTGATGAAACGTTTTTTCTTTTTCTTTCTCTTCCCATTCAGTTTGTAGATGATCTACAGCCATGAAAGTTACTCCAATTGAAGACAAGATATAGCTGTCGCTTAGATAAAAAGAATTTTTCAGATACCTTTTACGGTTTTTACTCAGCAGTCGTTTGTTCGGAGGGGTGCTTTAGCAGCTAAAAGGTGAGTGAGAGTGAGGTCCTGCAGTTAAAAGAAAGGGAGGAGCAGGTGGGCCAACCATTTTGTTTGTGCTTCGTTTTGGGTTGTGAAAGACCTACAGACATGAAGGTTACCCCAGTCTGAGACAAAGGATAGATGTTGCTTTCACTGAAAGAATTTTTCAGATATCTTTTACGGTTTTTGCTCAGCAGTCGTTTGTTCGGAGGGTAAGCACCTGGAAGCTAGCTGACAGTTAGCTTCTGCAGCAGCCTGCTAGAGTGCAGCTGCTGAAATCTTAGTGTGAGGCGGCCATTTTTTTCAGATCAAACATCTTATTCTCGCCCTCACGGCCACATATTTGGAGCTACAGTCACCATTTTTGGTCAGTTTGTAGACTGAAACCTCTGGACTCACACAATGTCTTCGGAATTACGGTAGGATTAATACTTTTCCTTAAAAACCCTCCAGACCAACCTAAAGTCGATGAGAGTTTCAGCCTTTCTCTATTCTTTTTGAGCTGAAGATGGGAGAGAAACGAATCAGACTATGTGTTTTCACTCGTCATAAATATTTTTCTGAATGACACACATACACCAAAGTTGGTATAGTTGGAGTCGAAGGATTGCTGATGCTCATGGTGAAAATGTTTTTTGAATAACTCATACGGTTTTTGATCAGTAGTCGTTTGTTCGGTGCCGTTCTTCCCATACAAAAAAGCCTGGGAAGAAGAAACCAATAGTGAGTGCAGCTGTTGTCTGTGTCAGTGAGAGGCTCGTTAAGCGTTGTCAAGGTTACCAAGCTTCAAACAGATTTTACCTCTGCTGTTTTAAACAGCACATATTAATCTAATGGAGGGTGAAAGGACTGATTTAACATTGGGAAATGGATACTATATGACTGCTGTACATGACACTTCCCTTGCCACTCAGCACTGATAGACTTTCAAAATAAGACTCCAGGGACCCTACAAAATAAAAGCCTCTATATTTTTTACATATATTTATTGCCCTATATGGCTCAACATTATGACCCAAACTCAACCCCGTTTTAGAGAATAGACTCTAGGAGACTGTTTAAAACACACCCTATAGCAAATTTCAAAATAAAAGCCTCCCATTTCCGCTTCATCTACTGCCCTAATAACATGGAAAAAGAGTGATTTAACGATTGGAAAGTAATCAACTATCATTGACGGGTCTGAACATTTTCTATAAACACAACTCTGTTGGACTTTCAAAATAAGACTCCAGGGACCCTACAAAATAAAAGCCTCTAGATTATAGTAATGCATTAATTGATGCAAATGGCTCAACATTATGACCCAAACTCTTCCAGGTTGTTTTTATTAGACTCTAGTGACCTTTTCAAAACACACCCCAGAGCAAATTTCACAATAAAAGTCTACCATTTACTCTGTAATACAGCAACTATTCACCTAATAACATGGAAAACCAGTGATTTAACATTTGGAAATGGATTCTATATCACTGCTGGGCGTGACCCATCTTTTGATGCACATTCATGATAGACTTTCAAAATAAGACTACAAGGACTCTACAGAATAAAAGCCTCTTCCTTATACACACTCATACATTCTGGCATATTGCTCATTGCCATTGGTGATTTCATCACTGCAATGGCTCTTAGAAGGCGGGCGGAGCCCGCCAATGGTAACAGGCGGGCGGAGCCCGCCAAAGGTGATTACATCACTGCAATGGCTCTTAGCAGGCGGGCGGAGCCCGCCATTGGTGATTTCATCACTGCAATGGCTCTTAGAAGGCGGGCAGAGCCCGCCATTGGTGATTTTTTTCTTCACTGAGATGGCTCCTAGCAGGCGGGCGAAGCCCGCCAACTGGGCTTTACCCACTGTGTTTCAATATGGACAACCCATATTACCCTTGTGCATCATACGCTGTGCACGTCTATTTCCCAGATTTCAGCACAAGTGGCACACAGGTCTCTTTGCCCATGAACTTGCCCTCTTTCCTTCCCTCAGCAGCCCTCAAAGGCGTAAGCAGTTGGTCTGGGGAGCCCCGACGTCACTTGCCAGGGCCGTATTGGCCCGGTTCCCCAGACGGGCAGTAGGTGGCCCCCCTCAAAATTTCTTTAGAAATTTTCTAGTTGGGGGGCCACATGCCGAAGGCATGGCCCACCTACTACTATTGCACATATTTATTCCGCGTATTATTATTGGGGGGCCACATGCCGAAGGCATGGCCCACCTACTACTATTGCACATATTTATTCCGCGTATTATTGGGGGGCCACATGCCGAAGGCATGGCCCACCTACTACTATTGCACATATTTATTCCGCGTATTATTATTATTATTATAATTCTCCCGTATACCCAAAACTTCGGCGCGTAACTAGTCCCGCACGGTTTGGCGGATCGGGCCCAAAGTTGGCACACGCGTCGGGACCAATGGGGTGATGTGTGCTTGTATAAAACTTTCTCATTAGTCCGAAGGTTTGCGAATTATTAGCGAAAACGTCGCAAAAAAATCCCATAGGAAATGAATGGGGAGAGGAAAAAAAAAGCATAAAAAACAGCACTTCACTGTGTCGGCATACATTCACCTAGAAAAACAGTTTGAAGCTCAGTTTGTAGATAAATCCTTCGTCTATTTAAAACTGAAGACGGTATGTTGATAACTGCTACGGTTTTTGTATAATCAGACCTCAAGCGCCACAAAGTTTTAGCAAAATCCAGCCTGCTAGAGTGGAGCAACTGAAAAGCTAGAGTGTGAGGCAGGCGTTTTTTAAACACAAAAAAACATTTTAAACTCGCCCTCACGGCCACATATTTATAGCTAGAGTCACCATTTTTGGTCAGTTTGTAGACTGAAATCTCTGGACCCACACAATATCTTCGGAATTACGGTAGGATTAATACTTTTCCTTAAAAACCCTCCAGACCGACCTAAAGTCGATGAAAATCAGAGCCGTTTTTCATTGGTTTTGGAGCAGAAGAGGGGAGAAAAACGAATCCGACTATGTGTTTTAAACTCGTCATAAATATTTTTCTGAATGACACACATACACCAAAGTTGGCATAGTTGGAGTCGAAGGATGACTGACGCTCACGGTGAAAAAATTTTTTGAATAACTCATACGGTTTTTGCTCAGCAGTCGTTTGTTCGGAGGACATTTTAAGCACCTGAAAGCTGAGTGACAGTGACCTGCTGCAGCTAGCTCAATTAGAAGCTTAGGTGTGATGAAACGTTTTTTCTTTTTCTTTCTCTTCCCATTCAGTTTGTAGATGACCTACAGCCATGAAAGTTACTCCAATTGAAGACAAGATATAGCTGTCGCTTAGATAAAAAGAATTTTTCAGATACCTTTTACGGTTTTTACTCAGCAGTCGTTTGTTCGGAGGGGTGCTTTAGCAGCTAAAAGGTGAGTGAGAGTGAGGTCCTGCAGTTCAAACAAAGGGAGGAGCAGGTGGGCCAACCATTTTGTTTGTGCTTCGTTTTGGGTTGTGAAAGACCTACAGACATGAAGGTTACCCCAGTCTGAGACAAAGGATAGATGTTGCTTTCACTGAAAGAATTTTTCAGATATCTTTTACGGTTTTTGCTCAGCAGTCGTTTGTTCGGAGGGTAAGCACCTGGAAGCTAGCTGACAGTTAGCTTCTGCAGCAGCCTGCTAGAGTGCAGCTGCTGAAATCTTAGTGTGAGGCGGCCATTTTTTAAGATCAAACATCTTATTCTCGCCCTCACGGCCACATATTTGGAGCTACAGTCACCATTTTTGGTCAGTTTGTAGACTGAAACCTCTGGACTCACACAATGTCTTCGGAATTACGGTAGGATTAATACTTTGCCTTAAAAACCCTCCAGACCAACCTAAAGTGGATGAGAGTTTCAGCCTTTCTCCATTCTTTTTGAGCTGAAGATGGGAGAAAAACGAATCAGACTATGTGTTTTCAACTCGTCATAAATATTTTTCTGAATGACACACATACACCAAAGTTGGTATAGTTGGAGTCGAAGGATTGCTGATGCTCATGGTGAAAATGTTTTTTGAATAACTCATACGGTTTTTGATCAGTAGTCGTTTGTTCGGTGCCGTTCTTCCCATACAAAAAAGCCTGGGAAGAAGAAACCAATAGTGAGTGCAGCTGTTGTCTGTGTCAGTGAGAGGCTCGTTAAGCGTTGTCAAGGTTACCAAGCTTCAAACAGATTTTACCTCTGCTGTTTTAAACAGCACATATTAATCTAATGGAGGGTGAAAGGACTGATTTAACATTGGGAAATGGATACTATATGACTGCTGTACATGACACTTCCCTTGCCACTCAGCACTGATAGACTTTCAAAATAAGACTCCAGGGACCCTACAAAATAAAAGCCTCTATATTTTTTACATATATTTATTGCTCTATATGGCTCAACATTATGACCCAAACTCAACCCCGTTTTAGAGAATAGACTCTAGGAGACTGTTTAAAACACACCCTATAGCAAATTTCAAAATAAAAGCCTCCCATTTCCGCTTCATCTACTGCCCTAATAACATGGAAAAAGAGTGATTTAACGATTGGAAAGTAATCAACTATCATTGACGGGTCTGAACATTTTCTATAAACACAACTCTGTTGGACTTTCAAAATAAGACTCCAGGGACCCTACAAAATAAAAGCCTCTAGATTATAGTAATGCATTAATTGATGCAAATGGCTCAACATTATGACCCAAACTCTTCCAGGTTGTTTTTATTAGACTCTAGTGACCTTTTCAAAACACACCCCAGAGCAAATTTCACAATAAAAGTCTCCCATTTACTCTGTAATACAGCAACTATTCACCTAATAACATGGAAAACCAGTGATTTAACATTTGGAAATGGTTTCCATATCACTGCTGGGCGTGACCCATCTTTTGATGCACATTCATGATAGACTTTCAAAATAAGACTACAAGGACTCTACAGAATAAAAGCCTCTTCCTTATACACACTCATACATTCTGGCATATTGCTCATTGCCATTGGTGATTTCATCACTGCAATGGCTCTTAGAAGGCGGGCGGAGCCCGCCAATGGTAACAGGCGGGCGGAGCCCGCCAAAGGTGATTACATCACTGCAATGGCTCTTAGCAGGCGGGCGGAGCCCGCCCTTGGTGATTTCATCACTGCAATGGCTCTTAGAAGGCGGGCAGAGCCCGCCATTGGTGATTTTTTTCTTCACTGAGATGGCTCCTAGCAGGCGGGCGAAGCCCGCCAACTGGGCTTTACCCACTGTGTTTCAATATGGACAACCCATATTACCCTTGTGCATCATACGCTGTGCACGTCTATTTCCCAGATTTCAGCACAAGTGGCACACAGCTCTCTTTGCCCATGAACTTGCCCTCTTTCCTTCCCTCAGCAGCCCTCAAAGGCGTAAGCAGTTGGTCTGGGGAGCCCCGACGTCACTTGCCAGGGCCGTATTGGCCCGGTTCCCCAGACGGGCAGTAGGTGGCCCCCCTCAAAATTTCTTTAGAAATTTTCTAGTTATTATTATAATTCTCCCGTATACCCAAAACTTCGGCGCGTAACTAGTCCTGCACGGTTTGGCGGATCGGGCCCAAAGTTGGCACACGCGTCGGGACCAATGGGGTGATGTGTGCTTGTATAAAACTTTCTCATTAGTCCGAAGGTTTGCGAATTATTAGCGAAAACGTCGCAAAAAAATCCCATAGGAAATGAATAGGGAGAGGAAAAAAAAAGCATAAAAAACAGCACTTCACTGTGTCGGCATACATTCACCTAGAAAAACAGTTTGAAGCTCAGTTTGTAGATAAATCCTTCGTCTATTTAAAACTGAAGACGGTATGTTGATAACTGCTACGGTTTTTGTATAATCAGACCTCAAGCGCCACAAAGTTTTAGCAAAATCCAGCCTGCTAGAGTGGAGCAACTGAAAAGCTAGAGTGTGAGGCAGGCGTTTTTTAAACACAAAAAAACATTTTAAACTCGCCCTCACGGCCACATATTTATAGCTAGAGTCACCATTTTTGGTCAGTTTGTAGACTGAAATCTCTGGACCCACACAATATCTTCGGAATTACGGTAGGATTAATACTTTTCCTTAAAAACCCTCCAGACCGACCTAAAGTCGATGAAAATCAGAGCCGTTTTTCATTGGTTTTGGAGAAGAAGAGGGGAGAAAAACGAATCAGACTATGTGTTTTAAACTCGTCATAAATATTTTTCTGAATGACACACATACACCAAAGTTGGCATAGTTGGAGTCGAAGGATGACTGACGGTCACGGTGAAAAAATTTTTTGAATAACTCATACGGTTTTTGCTCAGCAGTCGTTTGTTCGGAGGACATTTTAAGCACCTGAAAGCTGAGTGACAGTGACCTGCTGCAGCTAGCTCAATTAGAAGCTTAGGTGTGATGAAACGTTTTTTCTTTTTCTTTCTCTTCCCATTCAGTTTGTAGATGACCTACAGCCATGAAAGTTACTCCAATTGAAGACAAGATATAGCTGTCGCTTAGATAAAAAGAATTTTTCAGATACCTTTTACGGTTTTTACTCAGCAATCGTTTGTTCGGAGGGGTGATTTAGCAGCTAAAAGGTGAGTGAGAGTGAGGTCCTGCAGTTAAAAGAAAGGGAGGAGCAGGTGGGCCAACCATTTTGTTTGTGCTTCGTTTTGGGTTGTGAAAGACCTACAGACATGAAGGTTACCCCAGTCTGAGACAAAGGATAGATGTTGCTTTCACTGAAAGAATTTTTCAGATATCTTTTACGGTTTTTGCTCAGCAGTCGTTTGTTCGGAGGGTAAGCACCTGGAAGCTAGCTGACAGTTAGCTTCTGCAGCAGCCTGCTAGAGTGCAGCTGCTGAAATCTTAGTGTGAGGCGGCCATTTTTTTCAGATCAAACATCTTATTCTCGCCCTCACGGCCACATATTTGGAGCTACAGTCACCATTTTTGGTCAGTTTGTAGACTGAAACCTCTGGACTCACACAATGTCTTCGGAATTACGGTTGGATTAATACTTTGCCTTAAAAACCCTCCAGACCAACCTAAAGTGGATGAGAGTTTCAGCCTTTCTCTATTCTTTTTGAGCTGAAGATGGGAGAGAAACGAATCAGACTATGTGTTTTCAACTCGTCATAAATATTTTTCTGAATGACACACATACACCAAAGTTGGTATAGTTGGAGTCGAAGGATTGCTGATGCTCATGGTGAAAATGTTTTTTGAATAACTCATACGGTTTTTGATCAGTAGTCGTTTGTTCGGTGCCGTTCTTCCCATACAAAAAAGCCTAGGAAGAAGAAACCAATAGTGAGTGCAGCTGTTGTCTGTGTCAGTGAGAGGCTCGTTAAGCGTTGTCAAGGTTACCAAGCTTCAAACAGATTTTACCTCTGCTGTTTTAAACAGCACATATTAATCTAATGGAGGGTGAAAGGACTGATTTAACATTGGGAAATGGATACTATATGACTGCTGTCCATGACACTTCCCTTGCCACTCAGCACTGATAGACTTTCAAAATAAGACTCCAGGGACCCTACAAAATAAAAGCCTCTATATTTTTTACATATATTTATTGCCCTATATGGCTCAACATTATGACCCAAACTCAACCCCGTTTTAGAGAATAGACTCTAGGAGACTGTTTAAAACACACCCTATAGCAAATTTCAAAATAAAAGCCTCCCATTTCCGCTTCATCTACTGCCCTAATAACATGGAAAAAGAGTGATTTAACGATTGGAAAGTAATCAACTATCATTGACGGGTCTGAACATTTTCTATAAACACAACTCTGTTGGACTTTCAAAATAAGACTCCAGGGACCCTACAAAATAAAAGCCTCTAGATTATACTAATGCATTAATTGATGCAAATGGCTCAACATTATGACCCAAACTCTTCCAGGTTGTTTTTATTACACTCTAGTGACCTTTTCAAAACACACCCCAGAGCAAATTTCACAATAAAAGTCTCCCATTTACTCTGTAATACAGCAACTATTCACCTAATAACATGGAAAACCAGTGATTTAACATTTGGAAATGGATTCTATATCACTGCTGGGCGTGACCCATCTTTTGATGCACATTCATGATAGACTTTCAAAATAAGACTACAAGGACTCTACAGAATAAAAGCCTCTTCCTTATACACACTCATACATTCTGGCATATTGCTCATTGCCATTGGTGATTTCATCACTGCAATGGCTCTTACAAGGCGAGCGGAGCCCGCCAATGGTAACAGGCGGGCGGAGCCCGCCAAAGGTGATTACATCACTGCAATGGCTCTTAGCAGGCGGGCGGAGCCCGCCATTGGTGATTTCATCACTGCAATGGCTCTTAGAAGGCGGGCAGAGCCCGCCATTGGTGATTTTTTTCTTCACTGAGATGGCTCCCAGCAGGCGGGCAAAGCCCGCCAACTGGGCTTTACCCACTGTGTTTCAATATGGACAACCCATATTACCCTTGTGCATCATACGCTGTGCACGTCTATTTCCCAGATTTCAGCACAAGTGGCACACAGCTCTCTTTGCCCATGAACTTGCCCTCTTTCCTTCCCTCAGCAGCCCTCAAAGGCGTAAGCAGTTGGTCTGGGGAGCCCCGACGTCACTTGCCAGGGCCGTATTGGCCCGGTTCCCCAGACGGGCAGTAGGTGGCCCCCCTCAAAATTTCTTTAGAAATTTTCTAGTTATTATAATTCTCCCGTATACCCAAAACTTCGGCGCGTAACTAGTCCCGCACGGTTTGGCGGATCGGGCCCAAAGTTGGCACACGCGTCGGGACCAATGGGGTGATGTGTGCTTGTATAAAACTTTCTCATTAGTCCGAAGGTTTGCGAATTATTAGCGAAAACGTCGCAAAAAAATCCCATAGGAAATGAATGGGGAGAGGGAAAAAAAAGCATAAAAAACAGCACTTCACTGTGTCGGCATACATTCACCTAGAAAAACAGTTTGAAGCTCAGTTTGTAGATAAATCCTTCGTCTATTTAAAACTGAAGACGGTATGTTGATAACTGCTACGGTTTTTGTATAATCAGACCTCAAGCGCCACAAAGTTTTAGCAAAATCCAGCCTGCTAGAGTGGAGCAACTGAAAAGCTAGAGTGTGAGGCAGGCGTTTTTTAAACACAAAAAAACATTTTAAACTCGCCCTCACGGCCACATATTTATAGCTAGAGTCACCATTTTTGGTCAGTTTGTAGACTGAAATCTCTGGACCCACACAATATCTTCGGAATTACGGTAGGATTAATACTTTTCCTTAAAAACCCTCCAGACCGACCTAAAGTCGATGAAAATCAGAGCCGTTTTTCATTGGTTTTGGAGCAGAAGAGGGGAGAAAAACGAATCAGACTATGTGTTTTAAACTCGTCATAAATATTTTTCTGAATGACACACATACACCAAAGTTGGCATAGTTGGAGTCGAAGGATGACTGACGCTCACGGTGAAAAAATTTTTTGAATAACTCATACGGTTTTTGCTCAGCAGTCGTTTGTTCGGAGGACATTTTAAGCACCTGAAAGCTGAGTGACAGTGACCTGCTGCAGCTAGCTCAATTAGAAGCTTAGGTGTGATGAAACGTTTTTTCTTTTTCTTTCTCTTCCCATTCAGTTTGTAGATGACCTACAGCCATGAAAGTTACTCCAATTGAAGACAAGATATAGCTGTCGCTTAGATAAAAAGAATTTTTCAGATACCTTTTACGGTTTTTACTCAGCAGTCGTTTGTTCGGAGGGGTGCTTTAGCAGCTAAAAGGTGAGTGAGAGTGAGGTCCTGCAGTTCAAACAAAGGGAGGAGCAGGTGGGCCAACCATTTTGTTTGTGCTTCGTTTTGGGTTGTGAAAGACCTACAGACATGAAGGTTACCCCAGTCTGAGACAAAGGATAGATGTTGCTTTCACTGAAAGAATTTTTCAGATACCTTTTACGGTTTTTGCTCAGCAGTCGTTTGTTCGGAGGGTAAGCACCTGGAAGCTAGCTGACAGTTAGCTTCTGCAGCAGCCTGCTCCAGTGCAGCTGCTGAAATCTTAGTGTGAGGCGGCCATTTTTTTAAGATCAAACATCTTATTCTCGCCCTCACGGCCACATATTTGGAGCTACAGTCACCATTTTTGGTCAGTTTGTAGACTGAAACCTCTGGACTCACACAATGTCTTCGGAATTACGGTAGGATTAATACTTTTCCTTAAAAACCCTCCAGACCAACCTAAAGTCGATGAGAGTTTCAGCCTTTCTCTATTCTTTTTGAGCTGAAGATGGGAGAGAAACGAATCAGACTATGTGTTTTCAACTCGTCATAAATATTTTTCTGAATGACACACATACACCAAAGTTGGTATAGTTGGAGTCGAAGGATTGCTGATGCTCATGGTGAAAATGTTTTTTGAATAACTCATACGGTTTTTGATCAGTAGTCGTTTGTTCGGTGCCGTTCTTCCCATACAAAAAAGCCTGGGAAGAAGAAACCAATAGTGAGTGCAGCTGTTGTCTGTGTCAGTGAGAGGCTCCTTAAGCGTTGTCAAGGTTACCAAGCTTCAAACAGATTTTACCTCTGCTGTTTTAAACAGCACATATTAATCTAATGGAGGGTGAAAGGACTGATTTAACATTGGGAAATGGATACTATATGACTGCTGTACATGACACTTCCCTTGCCACTCAGCACTGATAGACTTTCAAAATAAGACTCCAGGGACCCTACAAAATAAAAGCCTCTATATTTTTTACATATATTTATTGCCCTATATGGCTCAACATTATGACCCAAACTCAACCCCGTTTTAGAGAATAGACTCTGGGAGACTGTTTAAAACACACCCTATAGCAAATTTCAAAATAAAAGCCTCCCATTTCCGCTTCATCTACTGCCCTAATAACATGGAAAAAGAGTGATTTAACGATTGGAAAGTAATCAACTATCATTGACGGGTCTGAACATTTTCTATAAACACAACTCTGTTGGACTTTCAAAATAAGACTCCAGGGACCCTACAAAATAAAAGCCTCTAGATTATACTAATGCATTAATTGATGCAAATGGCTCAACATTATGACCCAAACTCTTCCAGGTTGTTTTTATTAGACTCTAGTGACCTTTTCAAAACACACCCAGAGCAAATTTCACAATAAAAGTTTCCCATTTACTCTGTAATACAGCAACTATTCACCTAATAACATGGAAAACCAGTGATTTAACATTTGGAAATGGATTCTATATCACTGCTGGGCGTGACCCATCTTTTGATGCACATTCATGATAGACTTTCAAAATAAGACTACAAGGACTCTACAGAATAAAAGCCTCTTCCTTATACACACTCATACATTCTGGCATATTGCTCATTGCCATTGGTGATTTCATCACTGCAATGGCTCTTAGAAGGCGGGCGGAGCCCGCCAATGGTAACAGGCGGGCGGAGCCCGCCGAAGGTGATTACATCACTGCAATGGCTCTTAGCAGGCGGGCGGAGCCCGCCATTGGTGATTTCATCACTGCAATGGCTCTTAGAAGGCGGGCAGGGCCCGCCATTGGTGATTTTTTTCTTCACTGAGATGGCTCCCAGCAGGCGGGCGAAGCCCGCCAACTGGGCTTTACCCACTGTGTTTCAATATGGACAACCCATATTACCCTTGTGCATCATACGCTGTGCACGTCTATTTCCCAGATGTCAGCACAAGTGGCACACAGCTCTCTTTGCCCATGAACTTGCCCTCTTTCCTTCCCTCAGCAGCCCTCAAAGGCGTAAGCAGTTGGTCTGGGGAGCCCCGACGTCACTTGCCAGGGCCGTATTGGCCCGGTTCCCAAGACGGGCAGTAGGTGGCCCCCCTCAAAATTTCTTTAGAAATTTTCTAGTTATTGGGGGGCCACATGCCGAAGGCATGGCCCACCTACTACTATTGCACATATTTATTCCGCGTATTATTATTGGGGGGCCACATGCCGAAGGCATGGCCCACCTACTACTATTGCACATATTTATTCCGCGTATTATTATTATTATTATAATTCTCCCGTATACCCAAAACTTCGGCGCGTAACTAGTCCCGCACGGTTTGGCGGATCGGGCCCAAAGTTGGCACACGCGTCGGGACCAATGGGGTGATGTGTGCTTGTATAAAACTTTCTCATTAGTCCGAAGGTTTGCGAATTATTAGCGAAAACGTCGCAAAAAAATCCCATAGGAAATGAATGGGGAGAGGAAAAAAAAAGCATAAAAAACAGCACTTCACTGTGTCGGCATACATTCACCTAGAAAAACAGTTTGAAGCTCAGTTTGTAGATAAATCCTTCGTCTATTTAAAACTGAAGACGGTATGTTGATAACTGCTACGGTTTTTGTATAATCAGACCTCAAGCGCCACAAAGTTTTAGCAAAATCCAGCCTGCTAGAGTGGAGCAACTGAAAAGCTAGAGTGTGAGGCAGGCGTTTTTTAAACACAAAAAAACATTTTAAACTCGCCCTCACGGCCACATATTTATAGCTAGAGTCACCATTTTTGGTCAGTTTGTAGACTGAAATCTCTGGACCCACACAATATCTTCGGAATTACGGTAGGATTAATACTTTTCCTTAAAAACCCTCCAGACCGACCTAAAGTCGATGAAAATCAGAGCCGTTTTTCATTGGTTTTGGAGCAGAAGAGGGGAGAAAAACGAATCAGACTATGTGTTTTAAACTCGTCATAAATATTTTTCTGAATGACACACATACACCAAAGTTGGCATAGTTGGAGTCGAAGGATGACTGACGCTCACGGTGAAAAAATTTTTTGAATAACTCATACGGTTTTTGCTCAGCAGTCGTTTGTTCGGAGGACATTTTAAGCACCTGAAAGCTGAGTGACATTGACCTGCTGCAGCTAGCTCAATTAGAAGCTTAGGTGTGATGAAACGTTTTTTCTTTTTCTTTCTCTTCCCATTCAGTTTGTAGATGATCTACAGCCATGAAAGTTACTCCAATTGAAGACAAGATATAGCTGTCGCTTAGATAAAAAGAATTTTTCAGATACCTTTTACGGTTTTTACTCAGCAGTCGTTTGTTCGGAGGGGTGCTTTAGCAGCTAAAAGGTGAGTGAGAGTGAGGTCCTGCAGTTAAAAGAAAGGGAGGAGCAGGTGGGCCAACCATTTTGTTTGTGCTTCGTTTTGGGTTGTGAAAGACCTACAGACATGAAGGTTACCCCAGTCTGAGACAAAGGATAGATGTTGCTTTCACTGAAAGAATTTTTCAGATATCTTTTACGGTTTTTGCTCAGCAGTCGTTTGTTCGGAGGGTAAGCACCTGGAAGCTAGCTGACAGTTAGCTTCTGCAGCAGCCTGCTAGAGTGCAGCTGCTGAAATCTTAGTGTGAGGCGGCCATTTTTTTCAGATCAAACATCTTATTCTCGCCCTCACGGCCACATATTTGGAGCTACAGTCACCATTTTTGGTCAGTTTGTAGACTGAAACCTCTGGACTCACACAATGTCTTCGGAATTACGGTAGGATTAATACTTTTCCTTAAAAACCCTCCAGACCAACCTAAAGTCGATGAGAGTTTCAGCCTTTCTCTATTCTTTTTGAGCTGAAGATGGGAGAGAAACGAATCAGACTATGTGTTTTCACTCGTCATAAATATTTTTCTGAATGACACACATACACCAAAGTTGGTATAGTTGGAGTCGAAGGATTGCTGATGCTCATGGTGAAAATGTTTTTTGAATAACTCATACGGTTTTTGATCAGTAGTCGTTTGTTCGGTGCCGTTCTTCCCATACAAAAAAGCCTGGGAAGAAGAAACCAATAGTGAGTGCAGCTGTTGTCTGTGTCAGTGAGAGGCTCGTTAAGCGTTGTCAAGGTTACCAAGCTTCAAACAGATTTTACCTCTGCTGTTTTAAACAGCACATATTAATCTAATGGAGGGTGAAAGGACTGATTTAACATTGGGAAATGGATACTATATGACTGCTGTACATGACACTTCCCTTGCCACTCAGCACTGATAGACTTTCAAAATAAGACTCCAGGGACCCTACAAAATAAAAGCCTCTATATTTTTTACATATATTTATTGCCCTATATGGCTCAACATTATGACCCAAACTCAACCCCGTTTTAGAGAATAGACTCTAGGAGACTGTTTAAAACACACCCTATAGCAAATTTCAAAATAAAAGCCTCCCATTTCCGCTTCATCTACTGCCCTAATAACATGGAAAAAGAGTGATTTAACGATTGGAAAGTAATCAACTATCATTGACGGGTCTGAACATTTTCTATAAACACAACTCTGTTGGACTTTCAAAATAAGACTCCAGGGACCCTACAAAATAAAAGCCTCTAGATTATAGTAATGCATTAATTGATGCAAATGGCTCAACATTATGACCCAAACTCTTCCAGGTTGTTTTTATTAGACTCTAGTGACCTTTTCAAAACACACCCCAGAGCAAATTTCACAATAAAAGTCTACCATTTACTCTGTAATACAGCAACTATTCACCTAATAACATGGAAAACCAGTGATTTAACATTTGGAAATGGATTCTATATCACTGCTGGGCGTGACCCATCTTTTGATGCACATTCATGATAGACTTTCAAAATAAGACTACAAGGACTCTACAGAATAAAAGCCTCTTCCTTATACACACTCATACATTCTGGCATATTGCTCATTGCCATTGGTGATTTCATCACTGCAATGGCTCTTAGAAGGCGGGCGGAGCCCGCCAATGGTAACAGGCGGGCGGAGCCCGCCAAAGGTGATTACATCACTGCAATGGCTCTTAGCAGGCGGGCGGAGCCCGCCATTGGTGATTTCATCACTGCAATGGCTCTTAGAAGGCGGGCAGAGCCCGCCATTGGTGATTTTTTTCTTCACTGAGATGGCTCCTAGCAGGCGGGCGAAGCCCGCCAACTGGGCTTTACCCACTGTGTTTCAATATGGACAACCCATATTACCCTTGTGCATCATACGCTGTGCACGTCTATTTCCCAGATTTCAGCACAAGTGGCACACAGGTCTCTTTGCCCATGAACTTGCCCTCTTTCCTTCCCTCAGCAGCCCTCAAAGGCGTAAGCAGTTGGTCTGGGGAGCCCCGACGTCACTTGCCAGGGCCGTATTGGCCCGGTTCCCCAGACGGGCAGTAGGTGGCCCCCCTCAAAATTTCTTTAGAAATTTTCTAGTTATTATAATTCTCCCGTATACCCAAAACTTCGGCACGTAACTAGTCCCGCACGGTTTGGCGGATCGGGCCCAAAGTTGGCACACGCGTCGGGACCAATGGGGTGATGTGTGCTTGTATAAAACTTTCTCATTAGTCCGAAGGTTTGCGAATTATTAGCGAAAACGTCGCAAAAAAATCCCATAGGAAATGAATGGGGAGAGGAAAAAAAAAGCATAAAAAACAGCACTTCACTGTGTCGGCATACATTCACCTAGAAAAACAGTTTGAAGCTCAGTTTGTAGATAAATCCTTCGTCTATTTAAAACTGAAGACGGTATGTTGATAACTGCTACGGTTTTTGTATAATCAGACCTCAAGCGCCACAAAGTTTTAGCAAAATCCAGCCTGCTAGAGTGGAGCAACTGAAAAGCTAGAGTGTGAGGCAGGCGTTTTTTAAACACAAAAAAACATTTTAAACTCGCCCTCACGGCCACATATTTATAGCTAGAGTCACCATTTTTGGTCAGTTTGTAGACTGAAATCTCTGGACCCACACAATATCTTCGGAATTACGGTAGGATTAATACTTTTCCTTAAAAACCCTCCAGACTGACCTAAAGTCGATGAAAATCAGAGCCGTTTTTCATTGGTTTTGGAGCAGAAGAGGGGAGAAAAACGAATCAGACTATGTGTTTTAAACTCGTCATAAATATTTTTCTGAATGACACACATACACCAAAGTTGGCATAGTTGGAGTCGAAGGATGGCTGACGCTCACGGTGAAAAAATATTTTGAATAACTCATACGGTTTTTGCTCAGCAGTCGTTTGTTCGGAGGACATTTTAAGCAGCTGAAAGCTGGGGGAGAGTGTCCTGCTGCAGCTAGCTCAATTAGAAGATCAGGTGTGACAAAACGTTTTTTCTTTTTCTTTCTCTTCCCATTCAGGTTGTAGATGACCTACAGCCATGAAAGTTACTCCAATTGAAGACAAGATATAGCTGTCGCTTAGATAAAAATAATTTTTCAGATACCTTTTACGGTTTTTACTCAGCAGTCGTTTGTTCGGAGGGGTGCTTTAGCAGCTAAAAGGTGAGTGAGAGTGAGGTCCTGCAGTTCAAACAAAGGGAGGAGCAGGTGGGCCAACCATTTTGTTTGTGCTTCGTTTTGGGTTGTGAAAGACCTACAGACATGAAGGTTACCCCAGTCTGAGACAAAGGATAGATGTTGCTTTCACTGAAAGAATTTTTCAGATATCTTTTACGGTTTTTGCTCAGCAGTCGTTTGTTCGGAGGGTAAGCACCTGGAAGCTAGCTGACAGTTAGCTTCTGCAGCAGCCTGCTAGAGTGCAGCTGCTGAAATCTTAGTGTGAGGCGGCCATTCTTTTAAGATCAAACATCTTATTCTCGCCCTCACGGCCACATATTTGGAGCTACAGTCACCATTTTTGGTCAGTTTGTAGACTGAAACCTCTGGACTCACACAATGTCTTCGGAATTACGGTAGGATTAATACTTTTCCTTAAAAACCGTCCAGACCAACCTAAAGTCGATGAGAGTTTCAGCCTTTCTCTATTCTTTTTGAGCTGAAGATGGGAGAGAAACGAATCAGACTATGTGTTTTCAACTCGTCATAAATATTTTTCTGAATGACACACATACACCAAAGTTGGTATAGTTGGAGTTGAAGGATTGCTGATGCTCATGGTGAAAATGTTTTTTGAATAACTCATACGGTTTTTGATCAGTAGTCGTTTGTTCGGTGCCGTTCTTCCCATACAAAAAAGCCTGGGAAGAAGAAACCAATAGTGAGTGCAGCTGTTGTCTGTGTCAGTGAGAGGCTCGTTAAGCGTTGTCAAGGTTACCAAGCTTCAAACAGATTTTACCTCTGCTGTTTTAAACAGCACATATTAATCTAATGGAGGGTGAAAGGACTGATTTAACATTGGGAAATGGATACTATATGACTGCTGTCCATGACACTTCCCTTGCCACTCAGCACTGATAGACTTTCAAAATAAGACTCCAGGGACCCTACAAAATAAAAGCCTCTATATTTTTTACATATATTTATTGCCCTATATGGCTCAACATTATGACCCAAACTCAACCCCGTTTTAGAGAATAGACTCTAGGAGACTGTTTAAAACACACCCTGTAGCAAATTTCAAAATAAAAGCCTCCCATTTCCGCTTCATCTACTGCCCTAATAACATGGAAAAAGAGTGATTTAACGATTGGAAAGTAATCAACTATCATTGACGGGTCTGAACATTTTCTATAAACACAACTCTGTTGGACTTTCAAAATAAGACTCCAGGGACCCTACAAAATAAAAGCCTCTAGATTATACTAATGCATTAATTGATGCAAATGGCTCAACATTATGACCCAAACTCTTCCAGGTTGTTTTTATTAGACTCTAGTGACCTTTTCAAAACACACCCAGAGCAAATTTCACAATAAAAGTCTCCCATTTACTCTGTAATACAGCAACTATTCACCTAATAACATGGAAAACCAGTGATTTAACATTTGGAAATGGATTCTATATCACTGCTGGGCGTGACCCATCTTTTGATGCACATTCATGATAGACTTTCAAAATAAGACTACAAGGACTCTACAGAATAAAAGCCTCTTCCTTATACACACTCATACATTCTGGCATATTGCTCATTGCCATTGGTGATTTCATCACTGCAATGGCTCTTAGAAGGCGGGCGGAGCCCGCCAATGGTAACAGGCGGGCGGAGCCCGCCAAAGGTGATTACATCACTGCAATGGCTCTTAGCAGGCGGGCGGAGCCCGCCATTGGTGATTTCATCACTGCAATGGCTCTTAGAAGGCGGGCAGAGCCCGCCATTGGTGATTTTTTTCTTCACTGAGATGGCTCCTAGCAGGCGGGCGAAGCCCGCCAACTGGGCTTTACCCACTGTGTTTCAATATGGACAACCCATATTACCCTTGTGCATCATACGCTGTGCACGTCTATTTCCCAGATTTCAGCACAAGTGGCACACAGCTCTCTTTGCCCATGAACTTGCCCTCTTTCCTTCCCTCAGCAGCCCTCAAAGGCGTAAGCAGTTGGTCTGGGGAGCCCCGACGTCACTTGCCAGGGCCGTATTGGCCCGGTTCCCCAGACGGGCAGTAGGTGGCCCCCCTCAAAATTTCTTTAGAAATTTTCTAGTTGGGGGGCCACATGCCGAAGGCATGGCCCACCTACTACTATTGCACATATTTATTCCGCGTATTATTATTATAATTCTCCCGTATACCCAAAACTTCGGCGCGTAACTAGTCCCGCACGGTTTGGCGGATCGGGCCCAAAGTTGGCACACGCGTCGGGACCAATGGGGTGATGTGTGCTTGTATAAAACTTTCTCATTAGTCCGAAGGTTTGCGAATTATTAGCGAAAACGTCGCAAAAAAATCCCATAGGAAATGAATGGGGAGAGGAAAAAAAAAGCATAAAAAACAGCACTTCACTGTGTCGGCATACATTCACCTAGAAAAACAGTTTGAAGCTCAGTTTGTAGATAAATCCTTCGTCTATTTAAAACTGAAGACGGTATGTTGATAACTGCTACGGTTTTTGTATAATCAGACCTCAAGCGCCACAAAGTTTTAGCAAAATCCAGCCTGCTAGAGTGGAGCAACTGAAAAGCTAGAGTGTGAGGCAGGCGTTTTTTAAACACAAAAAAACATTTTAAACTCGCCCTCACGGCCACATATTTATAGCTAGAGTCACCATTTTTGGTCAGTTTGTAGACTGAAATCTCTGGACCCACACAATATCTTCGGAATTACGGTAGGATTAATACTTTTCCTTAAAAACCCTCCAGACTGACCTAAAGTCGATGAAAATCAGAGCCGTTTTTCATTGGTTTTGGAGCAGAAGAGGGGAGAAAAACGAATCAGACTATGTGTTTTAAACTCGTCATAAATATTTTTCTGAATGACACACATACACCAAAGTTGGCATAGTTGGAGTCGAAGGATGACTGACGCTCACGGTGAAAAAATTTTTTGAATAACTCATACGGTTTTTGCTCAGCAGTCGTTTGTTCGGAGGACATTTTAAGCACCTGAAAGCTGAGTGACAGTGACCTGCTGCAGCTAGCTCAATTAGAAGCTTAGGTGTGATGAAACGTTTTTTCTTTTTCTTTCTCTTCCCATTCAGTTTGTAGATGACCTACAGCCATGAAAGTTACTCCAATTGAAGACAAGATATAGCTGTCGCTTAGATAAAAAGAATTTTTCAGATACCTTTTACGGTTTTTACTCAGCAGTCGTTTGTTCGGAGGGGTGCTTTAGCAGCTAAAAGGTGAGTGAGAGTGAGGTCCTGCAGTTCAAACAAAGGGAGGAGCAGGTGGGCCAACCATTTTGTTTGTGCTTCGTTTTGGGTTGTGAAAGACCTACAGACATGAAGGTTACCCCAGTCTGAGACAAAGGATAGATGTTGCTTTCACTGAAAGAATTTTTCAGATATCTTTTACGGTTTTTGCTCAGCAGTCGTTTGTTCGGAGGGTAAGCACCTGGAAGCTAGCTGACAGTTAGCTTCTGCAGCAGCCTGCTAGAGTGCAGCTGCTGAAATCTTAGTGTGAGGCGGCCATTTTTTTAAGATCAAACATCTTATTCTCGCCCTCACGGCCACATATTTGGAGCTACAGTCACCATTTTTGGTCAGTTTGTAGACTGAAACCTCTGGACTCACACAATGTCTTCGGAATTACGGTAGGATTAATACTTTTCCTTAAAAACCCTCCAGACCAACCTAAAGTCGATGAGAGTTTCAGCCTTTCTCTATTCTTTTTGAGCTGAAGATGGGAGAGAAACGAATCAGACTATGTGTTTTCAACTCGTCATAAATATTTTTCTGAATGACACACATACACCAAAGTTGGTATAGTTGGAGTCGAAGGATTGCTGATGCTCATGGTGAAAATGTTTTTTGAATAACTCATACGGTTTTTGATCAGTAGTCGTTTGTTCGGTGCCGTTCTTCCCATACAAAAAAGCCTGGGAAGAAGAAACCAATAGTGAGTGCAGCTGTTGTCTGTGTCAGTGAGAGGCTCGTTAAGCGTTGTCAAGGTTACCAAGCTTCAAACAGATTTTACCTCTGCTGTTTTAAACAGCACATATTAATCTAATGGAGGGTGAAAGGACTGATTTAACATTGGGAAATGGATACTATATGACTGCTGTACATGACACTTCCCTTGCCACTCAGCACTGATAGACTTTCAAAATAAGACTCCAGGGACCCTACAAAATAAAAGCCTCTATATTTTTTACATATATTTATTGCCCTATATGGCTCAACATTATGACCCAAACTCAACCCCGTTTTAGAGAATAGACTCTAGGAGACTGTTTAAAACACACCCTATAGCAAATTTCAAAATAAAAGCCTCCCATTTCCGCTTCATCTACTGCCCTAATAACATGGAAAAAGAGTGATTTAACGATTGAAAAGTAATCAACTATCATTGACGGGTCTGAACATTTTCTATAAACACAACTCTGTTGGACTTTCAAAATAAGACTCCAGGGACCCTACAAAATAAAAGCCTCTAGATTATACTAATGCATTAATTGATGCAAATGGCTCAACATTATGACCCAAACTCTTCCAGGTTGTTTTTTTTACACTCTAGTGACCTTTTCAAAACACACCCAGAGCAAATTTCACAATAAAAGTCTCCCATTTACTCTGTAATACAGCAACTATTCACCTAATAACATGGAAAACCAGTGATTTAACATTTGGAAATGGATTCTATATCACTGCTGGGCGTGACCCATCTTTTGATGCACATTCATGATAGACTTTCAAAATAAGACTACAAGGACTCTACAGAATAAAAGCCTCTTCCTTATACACACTCATACATTCTGGCATATTGCTCATTGCCAATGGTGATTTCATCACTGCAATGGCTCTTAGAAGGCGGGCGGAGCCCGCCAATGGTAACAGGCGGGCGGAGCCCGCCAAAGGTGATTACATCACTGCAATGGCTCTTAGCAGGCGGGCGGAGCCCGCCATTGGTGATTTCATCACTGCAATGGCTCTTAGAAGGCGGGCAGAGCCCGCCATTGGTGATTTTTTTCTTCACTGAGATGGCTCCCAGCAGGCGGGCAAAGCCCGCCAACTGGGCTTTACCCACTGTGTTTCAATATGGACAACCCATATTACCCTTGTGCATCATACGCTGTGTACGTCTATTTCCCAGATTTCAGCACAAGTGGCACACAGCTCTCTTTGCCCATGAACTTGCCCTCTTTCCTTCCCTCAGCAGCCCTCAAAGGCGTAAGCAGTTGGTCTGGGGAGCCCCGACGTCACTTGCCAGGGCCGTATTGGCCCGGTTCCCCAGACGGGCAGTAGGTGGCCCCCCTCAAAATTTCTTTAGAAATTTTCTAGTTGGGGGGCCACATGCCGAAGGCATGGCCCACCTACTACTATTGCACATATTTATTCCGCGTATTATTATTATTATTATAATTCTCCCGTATACCCAAAACTTCGGCACGTAACTAGTCCCGCACGGTTTGGCGGATCGGGCCCAAAGTTGGCACACGCGTCGGGACCAATGGGGTGATGTGTGCTTGTATAAAACTTTCTCATTAGTCCGAAGGTTTGCGAATTATTAGCGAAAACGTCGCAAAAAAATCCCATAGGAAATGAATGGGGAGAGGAAAAAAAAAGCATAAAAAACAGCACTTCACTGTGTCGGCATACATTCACCTAGAAAAACAGTTTGAAGCTCAGTTTGTAGATAAATCCTTCGTCTATTTAAAACTGAAGACGGTATGTTGATAACTGCTACGGTTTTTGTATAATCAGACCTCAAGCGCCACAAAGTTTTAGCAAAATCCAGCCTGCTAGAGTGGAGCAACTGAAAAGCTAGAGTGTGAGGCAGGCGTTTTTTAAACACAAAAAAACATTTTAAACTCGCCCTCACGGCCACATATTTATAGCTAGAGTCACCATTTTTGGTCAGTTTGTAGACTGAAATCTCTGGACCCACACAATATCTTCGGAATTACGGTAGGATTAATACTTTTCCTTAAAAACCCTCCAGACCGACCTAAAGTCGATGAAAATCAGAGCCGTTTTTCATTGGTTTTGGAGCAGAAGAGGGGAGAAAAACGAATCAGACTATGTGTTTTAAACTCGTCATAAATATTTTTCTGAATGACACACATACACCAAAGTTGGCATAGTTGGAGTCGAAGGATGGCTGACGCTCACGGTGAAAAAATATTTTGAATAACTCATACGGTTTTTGCTCAGCAGTCGTTTGTTCGGAGGACATTTTAAGCAGCTGAAAGCTGGGGGAGAGTGTCCTGCTGCAGCTAGCTCAATTAGAAGATCAGGTGTGACAAAACGTTTTTTCTTTTTCTTTCTCTTCCCATTCAGGTTGTAGATGACCTACAGCCATGAAAGTTACTCCAATTGAAGACAAGATATAGCTGTCGCTTAGATAAAAATAATTTTTCAGATACCTTTTACGGTTTTTACTCAGCAGTCGTTTGTTCGGAGGGGTGCTTTAGCAGCTAAAAGGTGAGTGAGAGTGAGGTCCTGCAGTTCAAACAAAGGGAGGAGCAGGTGGGCCAACCATTTTGTTTGTGCTTCGTTTTGGGTTGTGAAAGACCTACAGACATGAAGGTTACCCCAGTCTGAGACAAAGGATAGATGTTGCTTTCACTGAAAGAATTTTTCAGATATCTTTTACGGTTTTTGCTCAGCAGTCGTTTGTTCGGAGGGTAAGCACCTGGAAGCTAGCTGACAGTTAGCTTCTGCAGCAGCCTGCTAGAGTGCAGCTGCTGAAATCTTAGTGTGAGGCGGCCATTCTTTTAAGATCAAACATCTTATTCTCGCCCTCACGGCCACATATTTGGAGCTACAGTCACCATTTTTGGTCAGTTTGTAGACTGAAACCTCTGGACTCACACAATGTCTTCGGAATTACGGTAGGATTAATACTTTTCCTTAAAAACCGTCCAGACCAACCTAAAGTCGATGAGAGTTTCAGCCTTTCTCTATTCTTTTTGAGCTGAAGATGGGAGAGAAACGAATCAGACTATGTGTTTTCAACTCGTCATAAATATTTTTCTGAATGACACACATACACCAAAGTTGGTATAGTTGGAGTCGAAGGATTGCTGATGCTCATGGTGAAAATGTTTTTTGAATAACTCATACGGTTTTTGATCAGTAGTCGTTTGTTCGGTGCCGTTCTTCCCATACAAAAAAGCCTGGGAAGAAGAAACCAATAGTGAGTGCAGCTGTTGTCTGTGTCAGTGAGAGGCTCGTTAAGCGTTGTCAAGGTTACCAAGCTTCAAACAGATTTTACCTCTGCTGTTTTAAACAGCACATATTAATCTAATGGAGGGTGAAAGGACTGATTTAACATTGGGAAATGGATACTATATGACTGCTGTCCATGACACTTCCCTTGCCACTCAGCACTGATAGACTTTCAAAATAAGACTCCAGGGACCCTACAAAATAAAAGCCTCTATATTTTTTACATATATTTATTGCCCTATATGGCTCAACATTATGACCCAAACTCAACCCCGTTTTAGAGAATAGACTCTAGGAGACTGTTTAAAACACACCCTGTAGCAAATTTCAAAATAAAAGCCTCCCATTTCCGCTTCATCTACTGCCCTAATAACATGGAAAAAGAGTGATTTAACGATTGGAAAGTAATCAACTATCATTGACGGGTCTGAACATTTTCTATAAACACAACTCTGTTGGACTTTCAAAATAAGACTCCAGGGACCCTACAAAATAAAAGCCTCTAGATTATACTAATGCATTAATTGATGCAAATGGCTCAACATTATGACCCAAACTCTTCCAGGTTGTTTTTATTAGACTCTAGTGACCTTTTCAAAACACACCCAGAGCAAATTTCACAATAAAAGTCTCCCATTTACTCTGTAATACAGCAACTATTCACCTAATAACATGGAAAACCAGTGATTTAACATTTGGAAATGGATTCTATATCACTGCTGGGCGTGACCCATCTTTTGATGCACATTCATGATAGACTTTCAAAATAAGACTACAAGGACTCTACAGAATAAAAGCCTCTTCCTTATACACACTCATACATTCTGGCATATTGCTCATTGCCATTGGTGATTTCATCACTGCAATGGCTCTTAGAAGGCGGGCGGAGCCCGCCAATGGTAACAGGCGGGCGGAGCCCGCCAAAGGTGATTACATCACTGCAATGGCTCTTAGCAGGCGGGCGGAGCCCGCCATTGGTGATTTCATCACTGCAATGGCTCTTAGAAGGCGGGCAGAGCCCGCCATTGGTGATTTTTTTCTTCACTGAGATGGCTCCTAGCAGGCGGGCGAAGCCCGCCAACTGGGCTTTACCCACTGTGTTTCAATATGGACAACCCATATTACCCTTGTGCATCATACGCTGTGCACGTCTATTTCCCAGATTTCAGCACAAGTGGCACACAGCTCTCTTTGCCCATGAACTTGCCCTCTTTCCTTCCCTCAGCAGCCCTCAAAGGCGTAAGCAGTTGGTCTGGGGAGCCCCGACGTCACTTGCCAGGGCCGTATTGGCCCGGTTCCCCAGACGGGCAGTAGGTGGCCCCCCTCAAAATTTCTTTAGAAATTTTCTAGTTATTATAATTCTCCCGTATACCCAAAACTTCGGCGCGTAACTAGTCCCGCACGGTTTGGCGGATCGGGCCCAAAGTTGGCACACGCGTCGGGACCAATGGGGTGATGTGTGCTTGTATAAAACTTTCTCATTAGTCCGAAGGTTTGCGAATTATTAGCGAAAACGTCGCAAAAAAATCCCATAGGAAATGAATGGGGAGAGGAAAAAAAAAGCATAAAAAACAGCACTTCACTGTGTCGCCATACATTCACCTAGAAAAACAGTTTGAAGCTCAGTTTGTAGATAAATCCTTCGTCTATTTAAAACTGAAGACGGTATGTTGATAACTGCTACGGTTTTTGTATAATCAGACCTCAAGCGCCACAAAGTTTTAGCAAAATCCAGCCTGCTAGAGTGGAGCAACTGAAAAGCTAGAGTGTGAGGCAGGCGTTTTTTAAACACAAAAAAACATTTTAAACTCGCCCTCACGGCCACATATTTATAGCTAGAGTCACCATTTTTGGTCAGTTTGTAGACTGAAATCTCTGGACCCACACAATATCTTCGGAATTACGGTAGGATTAATACTTTTCCTTAAAAACCCTCCAGACCGACCTAAAGTCGATGAAAATCAGAGCCGTTTTTCATTGGTTTTGGAGCAGAAGAGGGGAGAAAAACGAATCCGACTATGTGTTTTAAACTCGTCATAAATATTTTTCTGAATGACACACATACACCAAAGTTGGCATAGTTGGAGTCGAAGGATGACTGACGCTCACGGTGAAAAAATTTTTTGAATAACTCATACGGTTTTTGCTCAGCAGTCGTTTGTTCGGAGGACATTTTAAGCACCTGAAAGCTGAGTGACAGTGACCTGCTGCAGCTAGCTCAATTAGAAGCTTAGGTGTGATGAAACGTTTTTTTCTTTTTCTTTCTCTTCCCATTCAGTTTGTAGATGACCTACAGCCATGAAAGTTACTCCAATTGAAGACAAGATATAGCTGTCGCTTAGATAAAAAGAATTTGTCAGATACCTTTTACGGTTTTTACTCAGCAGTCGTTTGTTCGGAGGGGTGCTTTAGCAGCTAAAAGGTGAGTGAGAGTGAGGTCCTGCAGTTCAAACAAAGGGAGGAGCAGGTGGGCCAACCATTTTGTTTGTGCTTCGTTTTGGGTTGTGAAAGACCTACAGACATGAAGGTTACCCCAGTCTGAGACAAAGGATAGATGTTGCTTTCACTGAAAGAATTTTTCAGATATCTTTTACGGTTTTTGCTCAGCAGTCGTTTGTTCGGAGGGTAAGCACCTGG
>JARPUW010000930.1:0-199000 GCA_030533445.1 Cyprinodon diabolis
TTTTAATTTTTTTTCATTAATTTTTATGTGGAAATATTAGCAATTTAGCTCAATAGCTTCCAGGTAATGTGATCAATTGACTCAAAATCAATATTGGATAATAGCACTGCATCATCTTCAAAAGTTACGCCATTTTTTTTACATTTTACATTTCTAATATTTTTCTTTAATTTTTGTGTGGAAATATTAGCATTTTGGCTCAATAGCTTCCAGGTAATGTGATCAATTGACTCAAAATCAATATTGGATCATAGCACTACATCATCTTCAAAAGTTACATCCTTTATTTTTACATTTTAAATTTAAAATTTTTTTTCATTGATTTTTATAAGGAAATATTAGCATTTTTGCTCAATAGCTTCCAGGTAATGTGATCAATTGACTCAAAATCAATATTGAATCATAACACTCCATCATCTTCTAAAGTTACGCCCTTTTTTTACATTTTAAGTTTTTAATTTTTTTTCATTAATTTTTATGTGGAAATATTAGCAATTTAGCTCAATAGCTTCCAGGTAATGTGATCAATTGACTCAAAATCAATATTGGATAATAGCACTGCATCATCTTCAAAAGTTACGCCCATTATTTTTTACATTTTAAATTTCTAATATTTTTTAATACATTTTTATAATGAAATATTAGCATTTTTGCTCAATAGCTTCCATGTAATGTGATCAATTGACTCAAAATCAATATTGAATAATAGCACTCCATCATCTTCTAAAGTTACACCCTTTATTTTTACATTTTAAATATCTAATATTTTTTATAAATTTTATGTGGAAATATTAGCATTTTAGCTCAATAGCTTCCAGGTAATGTGATCAATTGACTCAAAATCAATATTGGATCATAGCACTCCATCATCTTCAAAAGTTACACCCTTTATTTTTACATTTTAAGTTTTAAATTTTTTTTCAATAATTTTTATAATGAAATATTAACATTTTTGCTCAATAGCTTCCAGGTAATGTGAACAATTGACTCAAAATCAATATTGAATCATAGCACTCCATCATCTTCTAAAGTTACGCCCTTTTTTTACATTTTAAGTTTTTAATTTTTTTTCATTAATTTTTATGTGGAAATATTAGCAATTTAGCTCAATAGCTTCCAGGTAATGTGATCAATTGACTCAAAATCAATATTGAATCATAACACTCCATCATCTTCTAAAGTTACGCCCTTTTTTTACATTTTAAGTTTTTATTTTTTTTCATTAATTTTTATGTGGAAATATTAGCAATTTAGCTCAATAGCTTCCAGGTAATGTGATCAATTGACTCAAAATCAATATTGGATAATAGCACTGCATCATCTTCAAAAGTTACGCCCTTTATTTTTTACATTTTAAATTTCTAATATTTTTTAATACATTTTTATAATGAAATATTAGCATTTTTGCTCAATAGCTTCCATGTAATGTGATCAATTGACTCAAAATCAATATTGAATCATAGCACTCCATCATCTTCTAAAGTTACACCCTTTATTTTTACATTTTAAATATCTAATATTTTTTATTAATTTTATGTGGAAATATTAGCATTTTTGCTCAATAGCTTCCAGGTAATGTGATCAATTGACTCAAAATCAATATTGAATCATAGCGCTCCATCGTCTACAAAAGTTACGCCCTTTTTTCCTTTTTAAATTTCTAATATTTTTTAAATAATTTTTATTATTAAATACTAGCATTTTTGGTCAATAGCTTCCAGGTAATGTGATCAATTGACTCAAAATCAATATTGGATAATAGCACTGCATCATCTTCAAAAGTTACGCCATTTTTTTTACATTTTACATTTCTAATATTTTTCTTTAATTTTTGTGTGGAAATATTAGCATTTTAGCTCAATAGCTTCCAGGTAATGTGATCAATTGACTCAAAATCAATATTGGATCATAGCACTCCATCATCTTCAAAAGTTACACCCTTTATTTTTACATTTTAAGTTTTTAATGTTTTTTCAATAATTTTTATAATGAAATATTAGCATTTTTGCTCAATAGCTTCCAGGTAATGTGATCAATTGACTCAAAATCAATATTGAATCATAGCACTCCATCATCTTCTAAAGTTATGCCCTTTTTTTACATTTTAAGTTTTTAATTTTTTTTCATTAATTTTTATGTGGAAATATTAGCAATTTAGCTCAATAGCTTCCAGGTAATGTGATCAATTGACTCAAAATCAATATTGGATAATAGCACTGCATCATCTTCAAAAGTTACGCCATTTTTTTTTACATTTTACATTTCTAATATTTTTCTTTAATTTTTGTGTGGAAATATTAGCATTTTAGCTCAATAGCTTCCAGGTGATGTGATCAATTGACTCAAAATCAATATTGGATGATAGGACTCCATCGTCTACAAAAGTTACGCCCTTTTTTTCATTTTAAATTTCTAATATTTTTTAAATAATTTTTATTATGAAATACTGGCATTTTTGGTCAATAGCTTCCAGGTAATGTGATCAATTGACTCAAAATCAATATTGGATAATAGCACTGCATCATCTTCAAAAGTTACGCCATTTTTTTTTACATTTTACATTTCTAATATTTTTCTTTAATTTTTGTGTGGAAATATTAGCATTTTAGCTCAATAGCTTCCAGGTAATGTGATCAATTGACTCAAAATCAATATTGGATCATAGCACTCCATCATCTTCTAAAGTTACGCCCTTTTTTTACATTTTAAATATCTAATATTTTTTATTAATTTTATGTGGAAATATTAGCATTTTTGCTCAATAGCTTCCAGGTAATGTGATCAATTGACTCAAAATCAATATTGAATCATAGCGCTCCATCGTCTACAAAAGTTACGCCCTTTTTTTTTCATTTTAAATTTCTAATATTTTTTAAATAATTTTTATAATGAAATATTAGCATTTTTGGTCAATAGCTT
The DNA here is from genome assembly GCA_030533445.1 of Cyprinodon diabolis. NCBI lineage: Eukaryota > Metazoa > Chordata > Actinopteri > Cyprinodontiformes > Cyprinodontidae > Cyprinodon > Cyprinodon diabolis. The sequence goes on from JARPUW010000930.1 coordinate 2,920, forward strand.
CCAGGTAATGTGATCAATTGACTCAAAATCAATATTGGATAATAGCACTGCATCATCTTCAAAAGTTACACCATTTTTTTTACATTTTACATTTCTAATATTTTTCTTTAATTTTTGTGTGGAAATATTAGCATTTTAGCTCAATAGCTTCCAGGTAATGTGATCAATTGACTCAAAATCAATATTGGATCATAGCACTCCATCATCTTCAAAAGTTACACCCTTTATTTTTACATTTTAAATTTTTAATTTTTTTTCATTGATTTTTATAATGAAATATTAGCATTTTAGCTCAATAGCTTCCAGGTAATGTGATCAATTGACTCAAAATCAATATTGAATCATACCACTCCATCATCTTCTAAAGTTATGCCCTTTTTTTACATTTTAAGTTTTTAATTTTTTTCATTAATTTTTATGTGGAAATATTAGCAATTTAACTCAATAGCTTCCAGGTAATGTGATCAATTGACTCAAAATCAATATTGGATAATAGCACTGCATCATCTTCAAAAGTTACGCCCTTTATTTTTTACATTTTAAATTTCTAATATTTTTAAAACATTTTTATAATGATATATTAGCATTTTTGCTCAACAGCTTCCATGTAATGTGATCAATTGACTCAAAATCAATATTGAATCATAGCACTCCATCATCTTCTAAAGTTACACCCTTTATTTTTACATTTTAAATATCTAATATTTTTATTAATTTTATGTGGAAATATTAGCATTTTTGCTCAATAGCTTCCAGGTAATGTGATCAATTGACTCAAAATCAATATTGAATCATAGCGCTCCATCGTCTACAAAAGTTACGCCCTTTATTTTTCCACTTTAAATTTCTAATATTTTTTAAATAATTTTTATTATGAAATACTAGCATTTTTGGTCAATAGCTTCCAGGTAATGTGATCAATTGACTCAAAATCAATATTGGATAATAGCACTGCATCATTTTCAAAAGTTATGCCATTTTTTTTACATTTTACATTTCTAATATTTTTCTTTAATTTTTGTGTGGAAATATTAGCATTTTAGCTCAATAGCTTCCAGGTAATGTGATCAATTGACTCAAAATCAATATTGGATCATAGCACTCCATCATCTTCAAAAGTTACACCCTTTATTTTTACATTTTAAGTTTTTAATGTTTTTTCAATAATTTTTATAATGAAATATTAGCATTTTTGCTCAATAGCTTCCAGGTAATGTGATCAATTGACTCAAAATCAATATTGAATCATAGCACTCCATCATCTTCTAAAGTTACACCCTTTATTTTTACATTTTAAATATCTAATATTTTTATTAATTTTATGTGGAAATATTAGCATTTTTGCTCAATAGCTTCCAGGTAATGTAATCCATTGACTCAAAATCAATATTGAATCATAGCGCTCCATTGTCTACAAAAGTTATGCCCTTTATTTTTGCATTTTACATTTCTAATATTTTTTTATTAATTTTTATGTTGAAATATTAGCATTTTTGCTCAATAGCTTCAAGGTAATATGATCAATTGAATCAAAATCAGTATTGAATCATAGCACTCCATCATCTTCTAAAGTTACGCCCTTTTTTTACATTTTAAGTTTTTAATTTTTTTTCATTAATTTTTATGTGTAAATATTAGCAATTTAGCTCAATAGCTTCCAGGTAATGTGATCAATTGACTCAAAATCAATATTGGATCATAGCACTGCATCATCTTCAAAAGTTACACCATTTTTTTTACATTTTACATTTCTAATATTTTTTAATGTTTGTGTGGAAATATTAGCATTTTAGCTCAATAACTTCCAGGTAATGTGATCAATTGACTCAAAATCAATATTGAATCATAGCGCTCTATCGTCTACAAAAGTTACGCCCTTTATTTTTTCATTTTAAATTTCTAATATTTTTTAAATAATTTTTATTATGAAATATTAGCATTTTTGGTCAATAGCTTCCAGGTAATGTGATCAATTGACTCAAAATCAATATTGGATAATAGCACTGCATCATCTTCAAAAGTTACGCCATTTTTTTTACATTTTACTTTTCTAATATTTTTCTTTAATTTTTGAGTGGAAATATTAGCATTTTAGCTCAATAGCTTCCAGGTAATGTGATCAATTGACTCAAAATCAATATTGAATCATAACACTCCATCATCTTCTAAAGTTACGCCGTTTTTTTACATTTTAAGTTTTTTATTTTTTTTCATTAATTTTATGTGGAAATATTAGCAATTTAGCTCAATAGCTTCAAGGTAATGTGATCAATTGACTCAAAATCAATATTGGATAATAGCACTGCATCATCTTCAAAAGTTACGCCCTTTATTTTTTACATTTTAAATTTCTAATATTTTTTAATACATTTTTATAATGATATATTAGCATTTTTGCTCAACAGCTTCCATGTAATGTGATCAATTGACTCAAAATCAATATTGAATCATAGCACTCCATCATCTTCTAAAGTTACACCCTTTATTTTTACATTTTAAATATCTAATATTTTTATTAATTTTATGTGGAAATATTAGCATTTTTGCTCAATAGCTTCCAGGTAATGTGATCAATTGACTCAAAATCAATATTGAATCATAGCGCTCCATCGTCTACAAAAGTTACGCCCTTTATTTTTCCACTTTAAATTTCTAATATTTTTTAAATAATTTTTATTATGAAATACTAGCATTTTTGGTCAATAGCTTCCAGGTAATGTGATCAATTGACTCAAAATCAATATTGGATAATAGCACTGCATCATTTTCAAAAGTTATGCCATTTTTTTTACATTTTACATTTCTAATATTTTTCTTTAATTTTTGTGTGGAAATATTAGCATTTTAGCTCAATAGCTTCCAGGTAATGTGATCAATTGACTCAAAATCAATATTGGATCATAGCACTCCATCATCTTCAAAAGTTACACCCTTTATTTTTACATTTTAAGTTTTTAATGTTTTTTCAATAATTTTTATAATGAAATATTAGCATTTTTGCTCAATAGCTTCCAGGTAATGTGATCAATTGACTCAAAATCAATATTGAATCATAGCACTCCATCATCTTCTAAAGTTACACCCTTTATTTTTACATTTTAAATATCTAATATTTTTATTAATTTTATGTGGAAATATTAGCATTTTTGCTCAATAGCTTCCAGGTAATGTAATCCATTGACTCAAAATCAATATTGAATCATAGCGCTCCATCGTCTACAAAAGTTATGCCCTTTATTTTTGCATTTTACATTTCTAATATTTTTTTATTAATTTTTATGTTGAAATATTAGCATTTTTGCTCAATAGCTTCAAGGTAATATGATCAATTGAATCAAAATCAGTATTGAATCATAGCACTCCATCATCTTCTAAAGTTACGCCCTTTTTTTACATTTTAAGTTTTTAATTTTTTTTCATTAATTTTTATGTGTAAATATTAGCAATTTAGCTCAATAGCTTCCAGGTAATGTGATCAATTGACTCAAAATCAATATTGGATCATAGCACTGCATCATCTTCAAAAGTTACACCATTTTTTTTACATTTTACATTTCTAATATTTTTCTTTAATTTTTGTGTGGAAATATTAGCATTTTAGCTCAATAGCTTCCAGGTAATGTGATCAATTGACTCAAAATCAATATTGAATCATAACACTCCATCATCTTCTAAAGTTACGCCGTTTTTTTACATTTTAAGTTTTTTATTTTTTTTCATTAATTTTATGTGGAAATATTAGCAATTTAGCTCAATAGCTTCAAGGTAATGTGATCAATTGACTCAAAATCAATATTGGATAATAGCACTGCATCATCTTCAAAAGTTACGCCCTTTATTTTTTACATTTTAAATTTCTAATATTTTTTAATACATTTTTATAATGAAATATTAGCATTTTTGCTCAATAGCTTCCATGTAATGTGATCAATTGACTCAAAATCAATATTGAATCATAGCACTCCATCATCTTCTAAAGTTACACCCTTTATTTTTACATTTTAAATATCTAATATTTTTTATTAATTTTATGAGGAAATATTAGCATTTTTGCTCAATAGCTTCCAGGTAATGTGATCAATTGACTCAAAATCAATATAGAATCATAGCGCTCCATCGTCTACAAAAGTTACGCCCTTTTTTTTCATTTTAAATTTCTAATATTTTTTAAATAATTTTTATAATGAAATATTAGCATTTTTGCTCAATAGCTTCCAGGTAATGTGATCAATTGACTCAAAATCAATATTGAATCATAGCGCTCCATCGTCTACAAAAGTTACGCCCTTTATTTTTCCATTTTAAATTTCTAATATTTTTTAAATAATTTTTATTATGAAATATTAGCATTTTTGCTCAATAGCTTCCAGGTAATGTGATCAATTGACTCAAAATCAATATTGAATCATAGCACTCCATCATCTTCTAAAGTTACGCCCTTTTTTTACATTTTAAGTTTTTAATTTTTTTTCATTAATTTTTATGTGGAAATATTAGCAATTTAGCTCAATAGCTTCCAGGTAATGTGATCAATTGACTCAAAATCAATATTGGATAATAGCACTGCATCATCTTCAAAAGTTACGCCATTTTTTTTACATTTTACATTTCTAATATTTTTCTTTAATTTTTGTGTGGAAATATTAGCATTTTAGCTCAATAGCTTCCAGGTGATGTGATCAATTGACTCAAAATCAATATTGGATGATAGGACTCCATCGTCTACAAAAGTTACGCCCTTTTTTTAATTTTAAATTTCTAATATTTTTTAAATAATTTTTATTATGAAATACTGGCATTTTTGGTCAATAGCTTCCAGGTAATGTGATCAATTGACTCAAAATCAATATTGGATAATAGCACTGCATCATCTTCAAAAGTTACGCCATTTTTTTTACATTTTACATTTCTAATATTTTTCTTTAATTTTTGTGTGGAAATATTAGCATTTTAGCTCAATAGCTTCCAGGTAATGTGATCAATTGACTCAAAATCAATATTGGATCATAGCACTCCATCATCTTCTAAAGTTACGCCCTTTTTTTACATTTTAAATATCTAATATTTTTTATTAATTTTATGTGGAAATATTAGCATTTTTGCTCAATAGCTTCCAGGTAATGTGATCAATTGACTCAAAATCAATATTGAATCATAGCGCTCCATCGTCTACAAAAGTTACGCCCTTTTTTTTTCATTTTAAATTTCTAATATTTTTTAAATAATTTTTATAATGAAATATTAGCATTTTTGGTCAATAGCTTCCAGGTAATGTGATCAATTGACTCAAAATCAATATTGGATAATAGCACTGCATCATCTTCAAAAGTTACACCATTTTTTTTACATTTTACATTTCTAATATTTTTCTTTAATTTTTGTGTGGAAATATTAGCATTTTTGCTCAATAGCTTCCAGGTAATGTGATCAATTGACTCAAAATCAATATTGGATCATAGCACTCCATCATCTTCAAAAGTTACACCCTTTATTTTTACATTTTAAATTTTTAATTTTTTTTCATTGATTTTTATAATGAAATATTAGCATTTTAGCTCAATAGCTTCCAGGTAATGTGATCAATTGACTCAAAATCAATATTGAATCATACCACTCCATCATCTTCTAAAGTTACGCCCTTTTTTTACATTTTAAGTTTTTAATTTTTTTCATTAATTTTTATGTGGAAATATTAGCAATTTAACTCAATAGCTTCCAGGTAATGTGATCAATTGACTCAAAATCAATATTGGATAATAGCACTGCATCATCTTCAAAAGTTACGCCCTTTATTTTTTACATTTTAAATTTCTAATATTTTTAAAACATTTTTATAATGATATATTAGCATTTTTGCTCAACAGCTTCCATGTAATGTGATCAATTGACTCAAAATCAATATTGAATCATAGCACTCCATCATCTTCTAAAGTTACACCCTTTATTTTTACATTTTAAATATCTAATATTTTTATTAATTTTATGTGGAAATATTAGCATTTTTGCTCAATAGCTTCCAGGTAATGTGATCAATTGACTCAAAATCAATATTGAATCATAGCGCTCCATCGTCTACAAAAGTTACGCCCTTTATTTTTCCACTTTAAATTTCTAATATTTTTTAAATAATTTTTATTATGAAATACTAGCATTTTTGGTCAATAGCTTCCAGGTAATGTGATCAATTGACTCAAAATCAATATTGGATAATAGCACTGCATCATTTTCAAAAGTTATGCCATTTTTTTTACATTTTACATTTCTAATATTTTTCTTTAATTTTTGTGTGGAAATATTAGCATTTTAGCTCAATAGCTTCCAGGTAATGTGATCAATTGACTCAAAATCAATATTGGATCATAGCACTCCATCATCTTCAAAAGTTACACCCTTTATTTTTACATTTTAAGTTTTTAATGTTTTTTCAATAATTTTTATAATGAAATATTAGCATTTTTGCTCAATAGCTTCCAGGTAATGTGATCAATTGACTCAAAATCAATATTGAATCATAGCACTCCATCATCTTCTAAAGTTACACCCTTTATTTTTACATTTTAAATATCTAATATTTTTATTAATTTTATGTGGAAATATTAGCATTTTTGCTCAATAGCTTCCAGGTAATGTAATCCATTGACTCAAAATCAATATTGAATCATAGCGCTCCATCGTCTACAAAAGTTATGCCCTTTATTTTTGCATTTTACATTTCTAATATTTTTTTATTAATTTTTATGTTGAAATATTAGCATTTTTGCTCAATAGCTTCAAGGTAATGTGATCAATTGAATCAAAATCAGTATTGAATCATAGCACTCCATCATCTTCTAAAGTTACGCCCTTTTTTTACATTTTAAGTTTTTAATTTTTTTTCATTAATTTTTATGTGTAAATATTAGCAATTTAGCTCAATAGCTTCCAGGTAATGTGATCAATTGACTCAAAATCAATATTGGATCATAGCACTGCATCATCTTCAAAAGTTACACCATTTTTTTTACATTTTACATTTCTAATATTTTTTAATGTTTGTGTGGAAATATTAGCATTTTAGCTCAATAACTTCCAGGTAATGTGATCAATTGACTCAAAATCAATATTGAATCATAGCGCTCTATCGTCTACAAAAGTTACGCCCTTTATTTTTTCATTTTAAATTTCTAATATTTTTTAAATAATTTTTATTATGAAATATTAGCATTTTTGGTCAATAGCTTCCAGGTAATGTGATCAATTGACTCAAAATCAATATTGGATAATAGCACTGCATCATCTTCAAAAGTTACGCCATTTTTTTTACATTTTACTTTTCTAATATTTTTCTTTAATTTTTGAGTGGAAATATTAGCATTTTAGCTCAATAGCTTCCAGGTAATGTGATCAATTGACTCAAAATCAATATTGAATCATAACACTCCATCATCTTCTAAAGTTACGCCGTTTTTTTACATTTTAAGTTTTTTATTTTTTTTCATTAATTTTATGTGGAAATATTAGCAATTTAGCTCAATAGCTTCCAGGTAATGTGATCAATTGACTCAAAATCAATATTGGATAATAGCACTGCATCATCTTCAAAAGTTACGCCCTTTATTTTTTACATTTTAAATTTCTAATATTTTTTAATACATTTTTATAATGAAATATTAGCATTTTTGCTCAATAGCTTCCATGTAATGTGATCAATTGACTCAAAATCAATATTGAATCATAGCACTCCATCATCTTCTAAAGTTACACCCTTTATTTTTACATTTTAAATATCTAATATTTTTTATTAATTTTATGTGGAAATATTAGCATTTTTGCTCAATAGCTTCCAGGTAATGTGATCAATTGACTCAAAATCAATATTGAATCATAGCGCTCCATCGTCTACAAAAGTTACGCCCTTTTTTCCTTTTTAAATTTCTAATATTTTTTAAATAATTTTTATTATTAAATACTAGCATTTTTGGTCAATAGCTTCCAGGTAATGTGATCAATTGACTCAAAATCAATATTGGATAATAGCACTGCATCATCTTCAAAAGTTACGCCATTTTTTTTACATTTTACATTTCTAATATTTTTCTTTAATTTTTGTGTGGAAATATTAGCATTTTAGCTCAATAGCTTCCAGGTAATGTGATCAATTGACTCAAAATCAATATTGGATCATAGCACTCCATCATCTTCAAAAGTTACACCCTTTATTTTTACATTTTAAGTTTTTAATGTTTTTTCAATAATTTTTATAATGAAATATTAGCATTTTTGCTCAATAGCTTCCAGGTAATGTGATCAATTGACTCAAAATCAATATTGAATCATAGCACTCCATCATCTTCTAAAGTTATGCCCTTTTTTTACATTTTAAGTTTTTAATTTTTTTTCATTAATTTTTATGTGGAAATATTAGCAATTTAGCTCAATAGCTTCCAGGTAATGTGATCAATTGACTCAAAATCAATATTGGATAATAGCACTGCATCATCTTCAAAAGTTACGCCATTTTTTTTTACATTTTACATTTCTAATATTTTTCTTTAATTTTTGTGTGGAAATATTAGCATTTTAGCTCAATAGCTTCCAGGTGATGTGATCAATTGACTCAAAATCAATATTGGATGATAGGACTCCATCGTCTACAAAAGTTACGCCCTTTTTTTCATTTTAAATTTCTAATATTTTTTAAATAATTTTTATTATGAAATACTGGCATTTTTGGTCAATAGCTTCCAGGTAATGTGATCAATTGACTCAAAATCAATATTGGATAATAGCACTGCATCATCTTCAAAAGTTACGCCATTTTTTTTACATTTTACATTTCTAATATTTTTCTTTAATTTTTGTGTGGAAATATTAGCATTTTAGCTCAATAGCTTCCAGGTAATGTGATCAATTGACTCAAAATCAATATTGGATCATAGCACTCCATCATCTTCTAAAGTTACGCCCTTTTTTTACATTTTAAATATCTAATATTTTTTATTAATTTTATGTGGAAATATTAGCATTTTTGCTCAATAGCTTCCAGGTAATGTGATCAATTGACTCAAAATCAATATTGAATCATAGCGCTCCATCGTCTACAAAAGTTACGCCCTTTTTTTTTCATTTTAAATTTCTAATATTTTTTAAATAATTTTTATAATGAAATATTAGCATTTTTGGTCAATAGCTTCCAGGTAATGTGATCAATTGACTCAAAATCAATATTGGATAATAGCACTGCATCATCTTCAAAAGTTACACCATTTTTTTTACATTTTACATTTCTAATATTTTTCTTTAATTTTTGTGTGGAAATATTAGCATTTTAGCTCAATAGCTTCCAGGTAATGTGATCAATTGACTCAAAATCAATATTGGATCATAGCACTCCATCATCTTCAAAAGTTACACCCTTTATTTTTACATTTTAAATTTTTAATTTTTTTTCATTGATTTTTATAATGAAATATTAGCATTTTAGCTCAATAGCTTCCAGGTAATGTGATCAATTGACTCAAAATCAATATTGAATCATACCACTCCATCATCTTCTAAAGTTATGCCCTTTTTTTACATTTTAAGTTTTTAATTTTTTTCATTAATTTTTATGTGGAAATATTAGCAATTTAACTCAATAGCTTCCAGGTAATGTGATCAATTGACTCAAAATCAATATTGGATAATAGCACTGCATCATCTTCAAAAGTTACGCCCTTTATTTTTTACATTTTAAATTTCTAATATTTTTAAAACATTTTTATAATGATATATTAGCATTTTTGCTCAACAGCTTCCATGTAATGTGATCAATTGACTCAAAATCAATATTGAATCATAGCACTCCATCATCTTCTAAAGTTACACCCTTTATTTTTACATTTTAAATATCTAATATTTTTATTAATTTTATGTGGAAATATTAGCATTTTTGCTCAATAGCTTCCAGGTAATGTGATCAATTGACTCAAAATCAATATTGAATCATAGCGCTCCATCGTCTACAAAAGTTACGCCCTTTATTTTTCCACTTTAAATTTCTAATATTTTTTAAATAATTTTTATTATGAAATACTAGCATTTTTGGTCAATAGCTTCCAGGTAATGTGATCAATTGACTCAAAATCAATATTGGATAATAGCACTGCATCATTTTCAAAAGTTATGCCATTTTTTTTACATTTTACATTTCTAATATTTTTCTTTAATTTTTGTGTGGAAATATTAGCATTTTAGCTCAATAGCTTCCAGGTAATGTGATCAATTGACTCAAAATCAATATTGGATCATAGCACTCCATCATCTTCAAAAGTTACACCCTTTATTTTTACATTTTAAGTTTTTAATGTTTTTTCAATAATTTTTATAATGAAATATTAGCATTTTTGCTCAATAGCTTCCAGGTAATGTGATCAATTGACTCAAAATCAATATTGAATCATAGCACTCCATCATCTTCTAAAGTTACACCCTTTATTTTTACATTTTAAATATCTAATATTTTTATTAATTTTATGTGGAAATATTAGCATTTTTGCTCAATAGCTTCCAGGTAATGTAATCCATTGACTCAAAATCAATATTGAATCATAGCGCTCCATTGTCTACAAAAGTTATGCCCTTTATTTTTGCATTTTACATTTCTAATATTTTTTTATTAATTTTTATGTTGAAATATTAGCATTTTTGCTCAATAGCTTCAAGGTAATATGATCAATTGAATCAAAATCAGTATTGAATCATAGCACTCCATCATCTTCTAAAGTTACGCCCTTTTTTTACATTTTAAGTTTTTAATTTTTTTTCATTAATTTTTATGTGTAAATATTAGCAATTTAGCTCAATAGCTTCCAGGTAATGTGATCAATTGACTCAAAATCAATATTGGATCATAGCACTGCATCATCTTCAAAAGTTACACCATTTTTTTTACATTTTACATTTCTAATATTTTTTAATGTTTGTGTGGAAATATTAGCATTTTAGCTCAATAACTTCCAGGTAATGTGATCAATTGACTCAAAATCAATATTGAATCATAGCGCTCTATCGTCTACAAAAGTTACGCCCTTTATTTTTTCATTTTAAATTTCTAATATTTTTTAAATAATTTTTATTATGAAATATTAGCATTTTTGGTCAATAGCTTCCAGGTAATGTGATCAATTGACTCAAAATCAATATTGGATAATAGCACTGCATCATCTTCAAAAGTTACGCCATTTTTTTTACATTTTACTTTTCTAATATTTTTCTTTAATTTTTGAGTGGAAATATTAGCATTTTAGCTCAATAGCTTCCAGGTAATGTGATCAATTGACTCAAAATCAATATTGAATCATAACACTCCATCATCTTCTAAAGTTACGCCGTTTTTTTACATTTTAAGTTTTTTATTTTTTTTCATTAATTTTATGTGGAAATATTAGCAATTTAGCTCAATAGCTTCAAGGTAATGTGATCAATTGACTCAAAATCAATATTGGATAATAGCACTGCATCATCTTCAAAAGTTACGCCCTTTATTTTTTACATTTTAAATTTCTAATATTTTTTAATACATTTTTATAATGATATATTAGCATTTTTGCTCAACAGCTTCCATGTAATGTGATCAATTGACTCAAAATCAATATTGAATCATAGCACTCCATCATCTTCTAAAGTTACACCCTTTATTTTTACATTTTAAATATCTAATATTTTTATTAATTTTATGTGGAAATATTAGCATTTTTGCTCAATAGCTTCCAGGTAATGTGATCAATTGACTCAAAATCAATATTGAATCATAGCGCTCCATCGTCTACAAAAGTTACGCCCTTTATTTTTCCACTTTAAATTTCTAATATTTTTTAAATAATTTTTATTATGAAATACTAGCATTTTTGGTCAATAGCTTCCAGGTAATGTGATCAATTGACTCAAAATCAATATTGGATAATAGCACTGCATCATTTTCAAAAGTTATGCCATTTTTTTTACATTTTACATTTCTAATATTTTTCTTTAATTTTTGTGTGGAAATATTAGCATTTTAGCTCAATAGCTTCCAGGTAATGTGATCAATTGACTCAAAATCAATATTGGATCATAGCACTCCATCATCTTCAAAAGTTACACCCTTTATTTTTACATTTTAAGTTTTTAATGTTTTTTCAATAATTTTTATAATGAAATATTAGCATTTTTGCTCAATAGCTTCCAGGTAATGTGATCAATTGACTCAAAATCAATATTGAATCATAGCACTCCATCATCTTCTAAAGTTACACCCTTTATTTTTACATTTTAAATATCTAATATTTTTATTAATTTTATGTGGAAATATTAGCATTTTTGCTCAATAGCTTCCAGGTAATGTAATCCATTGACTCAAAATCAATATTGAATCATAGCGCTCCATCGTCTACAAAAGTTATGCCCTTTATTTTTGCATTTTACATTTCTAATATTTTTTTATTAATTTTTATGTTGAAATATTAGCATTTTTGCTCAATAGCTTCAAGGTAATATGATCAATTGAATCAAAATCAGTATTGAATCATAGCACTCCATCATCTTCTAAAGTTACGCCCTTTTTTTACATTTTAAGTTTTTAATTTTTTTTCATTAATTTTTATGTGTAAATATTAGCAATTTAGCTCAATAGCTTCCAGGTAATGTGATCAATTGACTCAAAATCAATATTGGATCATAGCACTGCATCATCTTCAAAAGTTACACCATTTTTTTTACATTTTACATTTCTAATATTTTTTAATGTTTGTGTGGAAATATTAGCATTTTAGCTCAATAACTTCCAGGTAATGTGATCAATTGACTCAAAATCAATATTGAATCATAGCGCTCTATCGTCTACAAAAGTTACGCCCTTTATTTTTTCATTTTAAATTTCTAATATTTTTTAAATAATTTTTATTATGAAATATTAGCATTTTTGGTCAATAGCTTCCAGGTAATGTGATCAATTGACTCAAAATCAATATTGGATAATAGCACTGCATCATCTTCAAAAGTTACGCCATTTTTTTTACATTTTACTTTTCTAATATTTTTCTTTAATTTTTGAGTGGAAATATTAGCATTTTAGCTCAATAGCTTCCAGGTAATGTGATCAATTGACTCAAAATCAATATTGAATCATAACACTCCATCATCTTCTAAAGTTACGCCGTTTTTTTACATTTTAAGTTTTTTATTTTTTTTCATTAATTTTATGTGGAAATATTAGCAATTTAGCTCAATAGCTTCAAGGTAATGTGATCAATTGACTCAAAATCAATATTGGATAATAGCACTGCATCATCTTCAAAAGTTACGCCCTTTATTTTTTACATTTTAAATTTCTAATATTTTTTAATACATTTTTATAATGAAATATTAGCATTTTTGCTCAATAGCTTCCATGTAATGTGATCAATTGACTCAAAATCAATATTGAATCATAGCACTCCATCATCTTCTAAAGTTACACCCTTTATTTTTACATTTTAAATATCTAATATTTTTTATTAATTTTATGAGGAAATATTAGCATTTTTGCTCAATAGCTTCCAGGTAATGTGATCAATTGACTCAAAATCAATATAGAATCATAGCGCTCCATCGTCTACAAAAGTTACGCCCTTTTTTTTCATTTTAAATTTCTAATATTTTTTAAATAATTTTTATAATGAAATATTAGCATTTTTGCTCAATAGCTTCCAGGTAATGTGATCAATTGACTCAAAATCAATATTGAATCATAGCGCTCCATCGTCTACAAAAGTTACGCCCTTTATTTTTCCATTTTAAATTTCTAATATTTTTTAAATAATTTTTATTATGAAATATTAGCATTTTTGCTCAATAGCTTCCAGGTAATGTGATCAATTGACTCAAAATCAATATTGAATCATAGCACTCCATCATCTTCTAAAGTTACGCCCTTTTTTTACATTTTAAGTTTTTAATTTTTTTTCATTAATTTTTATGTGGAAATATTAGCAATTTAGCTCAATAGCTTCCAGGTAATGTGATCAATTGACTCAAAATCAATATTGGATAATAGCACTGCATCATCTTCAAAAGTTACGCCATTTTTTTTACATTTTACATTTCTAATATTTTTCTTTAATTTTTGTGTGGAAATATTAGCATTTTAGCTCAATAGCTTCCAGGTGATGTGATCAATTGACTCAAAATCAATATTGGATGATAGGACTCCATCGTCTACAAAAGTTACGCCCTTTTTTTAATTTTAAATTTCTAATATTTTTTAAATAATTTTTATTATGAAATACTGGCATTTTTGGTCAATAGCTTCCAGGTAATGTGATCAATTGACTCAAAATCAATATTGGATAATAGCACTGCATCATCTTCAAAAGTTACGCCATTTTTTTTACATTTTACATTTCTAATATTTTTCTTTAATTTTTGTGTGGAAATATTAGCATTTTAGCTCAATAGCTTCCAGGTAATGTGATCAATTGACTCAAAATCAATATTGGATCATAGCACTCCATCATCTTCTAAAGTTACGCCCTTTTTTTACATTTTAAATATCTAATATTTTTTATTAATTTTATGTGGAAATATTAGCATTTTTGCTCAATAGCTTCCAGGTAATGTGATCAATTGACTCAAAATCAATATTGAATCATAGCGCTCCATCGTCTACAAAAGTTACGCCCTTTTTTTTTCATTTTAAATTTCTAATATTTTTTAAATAATTTTTATAATGAAATATTAGCATTTTTGGTCAATAGCTTCCAGGTAATGTGATCAATTGACTCAAAATCAATATTGGATAATAGCACTGCATCATCTTCAAAAGTTACACCATTTTTTTTACATTTTACATTTCTAATATTTTTCTTTAATTTTTGTGTGGAAATATTAGCATTTTTGCTCAATAGCTTCCAGGTAATGTGATCAATTGACTCAAAATCAATATTGGATCATAGCACTCCATCATCTTCAAAAGTTACACCCTTTATTTTTACATTTTAAATTTTTAATTTTTTTTCATTGATTTTTATAATGAAATATTAGCATTTTAGCTCAATAGCTTCCAGGTAATGTGATCAATTGACTCAAAATCAATATTGAATCATACCACTCCATCATCTTCTAAAGTTACGCCCTTTTTTTACATTTTAAGTTTTTAATTTTTTTCATTAATTTTTATGTGGAAATATTAGCAATTTAACTCAATAGCTTCCAGGTAATGTGATCAATTGACTCAAAATCAATATTGGATAATAGCACTGCATCATCTTCAAAAGTTACGCCCTTTATTTTTTACATTTTAAATTTCTAATATTTTTAAAACATTTTTATAATGATATATTAGCATTTTTGCTCAACAGCTTCCATGTAATGTGATCAATTGACTCAAAATCAATATTGAATCATAGCACTCCATCATCTTCTAAAGTTACACCCTTTATTTTTACATTTTAAATATCTAATATTTTTATTAATTTTATGTGGAAATATTAGCATTTTTGCTCAATAGCTTCCAGGTAATGTGATCAATTGACTCAAAATCAATATTGAATCATAGCGCTCCATCGTCTACAAAAGTTACGCCCTTTATTTTTCCACTTTAAATTTCTAATATTTTTTAAATAATTTTTATTATGAAATACTAGCATTTTTGGTCAATAGCTTCCAGGTAATGTGATCAATTGACTCAAAATCAATATTGGATAATAGCACTGCATCATTTTCAAAAGTTATGCCATTTTTTTTACATTTTACATTTCTAATATTTTTCTTTAATTTTTGTGTGGAAATATTAGCATTTTAGCTCAATAGCTTCCAGGTAATGTGATCAATTGACTCAAAATCAATATTGGATCATAGCACTCCATCATCTTCAAAAGTTACACCCTTTATTTTTACATTTTAAGTTTTTAATGTTTTTTCAATAATTTTTATAATGAAATATTAGCATTTTTGCTCAATAGCTTCCAGGTAATGTGATCAATTGACTCAAAATCAATATTGAATCATAGCACTCCATCATCTTCTAAAGTTACACCCTTTATTTTTACATTTTAAATATCTAATATTTTTATTAATTTTATGTGGAAATATTAGCATTTTTGCTCAATAGCTTCCAGGTAATGTAATCCATTGACTCAAAATCAATATTGAATCATAGCGCTCCATCGTCTACAAAAGTTATGCCCTTTATTTTTGCATTTTACATTTCTAATATTTTTTTATTAATTTTTATGTTGAAATATTAGCATTTTTGCTCAATAGCTTCAAGGTAATGTGATCAATTGAATCAAAATCAGTATTGAATCATAGCACTCCATCATCTTCTAAAGTTACGCCCTTTTTTTACATTTTAAGTTTTTAATTTTTTTTCATTAATTTTTATGTGTAAATATTAGCAATTTAGCTCAATAGCTTCCAGGTAATGTGATCAATTGACTCAAAATCAATATTGGATCATAGCACTGCATCATCTTCAAAAGTTACACCATTTTTTTTACATTTTACATTTCTAATATTTTTTAATGTTTGTGTGGAAATATTAGCATTTTAGCTCAATAACTTCCAGGTAATGTGATCAATTGACTCAAAATCAATATTGAATCATAGCGCTCTATCGTCTACAAAAGTTACGCCCTTTATTTTTTCATTTTAAATTTCTAATATTTTTTAAATAATTTTTATTATGAAATATTAGCATTTTTGGTCAATAGCTTCCAGGTAATGTGATCAATTGACTCAAAATCAATATTGGATAATAGCACTGCATCATCTTCAAAAGTTACGCCATTTTTTTTACATTTTACTTTTCTAATATTTTTCTTTAATTTTTGAGTGGAAATATTAGCATTTTAGCTCAATAGCTTCCAGGTAATGTGATCAATTGACTCAAAATCAATATTGAATCATAACACTCCATCATCTTCTAAAGTTACGCCGTTTTTTTACATTTTAAGTTTTTTATTTTTTTTCATTAATTTTATGTGGAAATATTAGCAATTTAGCTCAATAGCTTCAAGGTAATGTGATCAATTGACTCAAAATCAATATTGGATAATAGCACTGCATCATCTTCAAAAGTTACGCCCTTTATTTTTTACATTTTAAATTTCTAATATTTTTTAATACATTTTTATAATGAAATATTAGCATTTTTGCTCAATAGCTTCCATGTAATGTGATCAATTGACTCAAAATCAATATTGAATCATAGCACTCCATCATCTTCTAAAGTTACACCCTTTATTTTTACATTTTAAATATCTAATATTTTTTATTAATTTTATGAGGAAATATTAGCATTTTTGCTCAATAGCTTCCAGGTAATGTGATCAATTGACTCAAAATCAATATAGAATCATAGCGCTCCATCGTCTACAAAAGTTACGCCCTTTTTTTTCATTTTAAATTTCTAATATTTTTTAAATAATTTTTATAATGAAATATTAGCATTTTTGCTCAATAGCTTCCAGGTAATGTGATCAATTGACTCAAAATCAATATTGAATCATAGCGCTCCATCGTCTACAAAAGTTACGCCCTTTATTTTTCCATTTTAAATTTCTAATATTTTTTAAATAATTTTTATTATGAAATACTAGCATTTTTGGTCAATAGCTTCCAGGTAATGTGATCAATTGACTCAAAATCAATATTGGATAATAGCACTGCATCATTTTCAAAAGTTATGCCATTTTTTTTACATTTTACATTTCTAATATTTTTCTTTAATTTTTGTGTGGAAATATTAGCATTTTAGCTCAATAGCTTCCAGGTAATGTGATCAATTGACTCAAAATCAATATTGGATCATAGCACTCCATCATCTTCAAAAGTTACACCCTTTATTTTTACATTTTAAGTTTTTAATGTTTTTTCAATAATTTTTATAATGAAATATTAGCATTTTTGCTCAATAGCTTCCAGGTAATGTGATCAATTGACTCAAAATCAATATTGAATCATAGCACTCCATCATCTTCTAAAGTTACGCCCTTTTTTTACATTTTAAGTTTTTAATTTTTTTCATTAATTTTTATGTGGAAATATTAGCAATTTAGCTCAATAGCTTCCAGGTAATGTGATCAATTGACTCAAAATCAATATTGGATAATAGCACTGCATCATCTTCAAAAGTTACGCCCTTTATTTTTACATTTTAAGTTTTTAACTTTTTTTAAATTAATTTTTATAATGAAATATTAGCATTTTAGCTCAATAGCTTCCAGGTAATGTGATCAATTGACTCAAAATCAATATTGAATCATACCACTCCATCATCTTCTAAAGTTACGCCCTTTTTTTACATTTTAAGTTTTTAATTTTTTTCATTAATTTTTATGTGGAAATATTAGCAATTTAGCTCAATAGCTTCCAGGTAATGTGATCAATTGACTCAAAATCAATATTGGATAATAGCACTGCATCATCTTCAAAAGTTACGCCCTTTATTTTTTACATTTTAAATTTCTAATATTTTTAAAACATTTTTATAATGATATATTAGCATTTTTGCTCAACAGCTTCCATGTAATGTGATCAATTGACTCAAAATCAATATTGAATCATAGCACTCCATCATCTTCTAAAGTTACACCCTTTATTTTTACATTTTAAATATCTAATATTTTTATTAATTTTATGTGGAAATATTAGCATTTTTGCTCAATAGCTTCCAGGTAATGTGATCAATTGACTCAAAATCAATATTGAATCATAGCGCTCCATCGTCTACAAAAGTTACGCCCTTTATTTTTCCATTTTAAATTTCTAATATTTTTTAAATAATTTTTATTATGAAATACTAGCATTTTTGGTCAATAGCTTCCAGGTAATGTGATCAATTGACTCAAAATCAATATTGGATAATAGCACTGCATCATTTTCAAAAGTTATGCCATTTTTTTTACATTTTACATTTCTAATATTTTTCTTTAATTTTTGTGTGGAAATATTAGCATTTTAGCTCAATAGCTTCCAGGTAATGTGATCAATTGACTCAAAATCAATATTGGATCATAGCACTCCATCATCTTCAAAAGTTACACCCTTTATTTTTACATTTTAAGTTTTTAATGTTTTTTCAATAATTTTTATAATGAAATATTAGCATTTTTGCTCAATAGCTTCCAGGTAATGTGATCAATTGACTCAAAATCAATATTGAATCATAGCACTCCATCATCTTCTAAAGTTACGCCCTTTTTTTACATTTTAAGTTTTTAATTTTTTTCATTAATTTTTATGTGGAAATATTAGCAATTTATCTCAATAGCTTCCAGGTAATGTGATCAATTGACTCAAAATCAATATTGGATAATAGCACTGCATCATCTTCAAAAGTTACGCCCTTTATTTTTACATTTTAAGTTTTTAACTTTTTTTAAATTAATTTTTATAATGAAATATTAGCATTTTAGCTCAATAGCTTCCAGGTAATGTGATCAATTGACTCAAAATCAATATTGAATCATAGCACTCCATCATCTTCTAAAGTTACACCCTTTATTTTTACATTTTAAATATCTAATATTTTTATTAATTTTATGTGGAAATATTAGCATTTTTGCTCAATAGCTTCCAGGTAATGTAATCCATTGACTCAAAATCAATATTGAATCATAGCGCTCCATCGTCTACAAAAGTTATGCCCTTTATTTTTGCATTTTACATTTCTAATATTTTTTTATTAATTTTTATGTTGAAATATTAGCATTTTTGCTCAATAGCTTCAAGGTAATATGATCAATTGAATCAAAATCAGTATTGAATCATAGCACTCCATCATCTTCTAAAGTTACGCCCTTTTTTTTACATTTTAAGTTTTTAATTTTTTTTCATTAATTTTTATGTGTAAATATTAGCAATTTAGCTCAATAGCTTCCAGGTAATGTGATCAATTGACTCAAAATCAATATTGGATCATAGCACTGCATCATCTTCAAAAGTTACACCATTTTTTTTACATTTTACATTTCTAATATTTTTTAATGTTTGTGTGGATATATTAGCATTTTAGCTCAATAACTTCCAGGTAATGTGATCAATTGACTCAAAATCAATATTGAATCATAGCGCTCTATCGTCTACAAAAGTTACGCCCTTTATTTTTTCATTTTAAATTTCTAATATTTTTTAAATAATTTTTATTATGAAATATTAGCATTTTTGGTCAATAGCTTCCAGGTAATGTGATCAATTGACTCAAAATCAATATTGGATAATAGCACTGCATCATCTTCAAAAGTTACGCCATTTTTTTACATTTTACTTTTCTAATATTTTTCTTTAATTTTTGAGTGGAAATATTAGCATTTTAGCTCAATAGCTTCCAGGTAATGTGATCAATTGACTCAAAATCAATATTGAATCATAACACTCCATCATCTTCTAAAGTTACGCCCTTTTTTTACATTTTAAGTTTTTTATTTTTTTTCATTAATTTTTATGTGGAAATATTAGCAATTTAGCTCAATAGCTTCAAGGTAATGTGATCAATTGACTCAAAATCAATATTGGATAATAGCACTGCATCATCTTCAAAAGTTACGCCCTTTATTTTTTACATTTTAAATTTCTAATATTTTTTAATACATTTTTATAATGAAATATTAGCATTTTTGCTCAATAGCTTCCATGTAATGTGATCAATTGACTCAAAATCAATATTGAATCATAGCACTCCATCATCTTCTAAAGTTACACCCTTTATTTTTACATTTTAAATATCTAATATTTTTTATTAATTTTATGTGGAAATATTAGCATTTTTGCTCAATAGCTTCCAGGTAATGTGATCAATTGACTCAAAATCAATATTGAATCATAGCGCTCCATCGTCTACAAAAGTTACGCCCTTTTTTTCATTTTAAATTTCTAATATTTTTTAAATAATTTTTATAATGAAATATTAGCATTTTTGCTCAATAGCTTCCAGGTAATGTGATCAATTGACTCAAAATCAATATTGAATCATAGCGCTCCATCGTCTACAAAAGTTACGCCCTTTATTTTTCCATTTTAAATTTCTAATATTTTTTAAATAATTTTTATTATGAAATACTAGCATTTTTGGTCAATAGCTTCCAGGTAATGTGATCAATTGACTCAAAATCAATATTGGATAATAGCACTGCATCATTTTCAAAAGTTATGCCATTTTTTTTTCATTTTACATTTCTAATATTTTTCTTTAATTTTTGTGTGGAAATATTAGCATTTTAGCTCAATAGCTTCCAGGTAATGTGATCAATTGACTCAAAATCAATATTGGATCATAGCACTCCATCATCTTCAAAAGTTACACCCTTTATTTTTACATTTTAAGTTTTTAATGTTTTTTCAATAATTTTTATAATGAAATATTAGCATTTTTGCTCAATAGCTTCCAGGTAATGTGATCAATTGACTCAAAATCAATATTGAATCATAGCACTCCATCATCTTCTAAAGTTACGCCCTTTTTTTACATTTTAAGTTTTTAATTTTTTTCATTAATTTTTATGTGTAAATATTAGCAATTTAGCTCAATAGCTTCCAGGTAATGTGATCAATTGACTCAAAATCAATATTGGATCATAGCACTGCATCATCTTCAAAAGTTACACCATTTTTTTTACATTTTACATTTCTAATATTTTTTAATGTTTGTGTGGATATATTAGCATTTTAGCTCAATAACTTCCAGGTAATGTGATCAATTGACTCAAAATCAATATTGAATCATAGCGCTCTATCGTCTACAAAAGTTACGCCCTTTATTTTTTCATTTTAAATTTCTAATATTTTTTAAATAATTTTTATTATGAAATATTAGCATTTTTGGTCAATAGCTTCCAGGTAATGTGATCAATTGACTCAAAATCAATATTGGATAATAGCACTGCATCATCTTCAAAAGTTACGCCATTTTTTTACATTTTACTTTTCTAATATTTTTCTTTAATTTTTGAGTGGAAATATTAGCATTTTAGCTCAATAGCTTCCAGGTAATGTGATCAATTGACTCAAAATCAATATTGAATCATAACACTCCATCATCTTCTAAAGTTACGCCCTTTTTTTACATTTTAAGTTTTTTATTTTTTTTCATTAATTTTTATGTGGAAATATTAGCAATTTAGCTCAATAGCTTCAAGGTAATGTGATCAATTGACTCAAAATCAATATTGGATAATAGCACTGCATCATCTTCAAAAGTTACGCCCTTTATTTTTTACATTTTAAATTTCTAATATTTTTTAATACATTTTTATAATGAAATATTAGCATTTTTGCTCAATAGCTTCCATGTAATGTGATCAATTGACTCAAAATCAATATTGAATCATAGCACTCCATCATCTTCTAAAGTTACACCCTTTATTTTTACATTTTAAATATCTAATATTTTTTATTAATTTTATGTGGAAATATTAGCATTTTTGCTCAATAGCTTCCAGGTAATGTGATCAATTGACTCAAAATCAATATTGAATCATAGCGCTCCATCGTCTACAAAAGTTACGCCCTTTTTTTTCATTTTAAATTTCTAATATTTTTTAAATAATTTTTATAATGAAATATTAGCATTTTTGCTCAATAGCTTCCAGGTAATGTGATCAATTGACTCAAAATCAATATTGAATCATAGCGCTCCATCGTCTACAAAAGTTACGCCCTTTATTTTTCCATTTTAAATTTCTAATATTTTTTAAATAATTTTTATTATGAAATACTAGCATTTTTGGTCAATAGCTTCCAGGTAATGTGATCAATTGACTCAAAATCAATATTGGATAATAGCACTGCATCATTTTCAAAAGTTATGCCATTTTTTTTTTCATTTTACATTTCTAATATTTTTCTTTAATTTTTGTGTGGAAATATTAGCATTTTAGCTCAATAGCTTCCAGGTAATGTGATCAATTGACTCAAAATCAATATTGGATCATAGCACTCCATCATCTTCAAAAGTTACACCCTTTATTTTTACATTTTAAGTTTTTAATGTTTTTTCAATAATTTTTATAATGAAATATTAGCATTTTTGCTCAATAGCTTCCAGGTAATGTGATCAATTGACTCAAAATCAATATTGAATCATAGCACTCCATCATCTTCTAAAGTTACGCCCTTTTTTTACATTTTAAGTTTTTAATTTTTTTCATTAATTTTTATGTGGAAATATTAGCAATTTAGCTCAATAGCTTCCAGGTAATGTGATCAATTGACTCAAAATCAATATTGGATAATAGCACTGCATCATCTTCAAAAGTTACGCCCTTTATTTTTACATTTTAAGTTTTTAACTTTTTTTAAACTAATTTTTATAATGAAATATTAGCATTTTTGCTCAATAGCTTCCAGGTAATGTGATCAATTGACTCAAAATCAATATTGAATCATAGCACTCCATCATCTTCTAAAGTTACGCCCTTTTTTTACATTTTAAGTTTTTAATTTTTTTCATTAATTTTTATGTGGAAATATTAGCAATTTAGCTCAATAGCTTCCAGGTAATGTGATCAATTGACTCAAAATCAATATTGGATAATAGCACTGCATCATCTTCAAAAGTTACGCCCTTTATTTTTACATTTTAAGTTTTTAACTTTTTTTAAATTAATTTTTATAATGAAATATTAGCATTTTAGCTCAATAGCTTCCAGGTAATGTGATCAATTGACTCAAAATCAATATTGAATCATAGCACTCCATCATCTTCTAAAGTTACACCCTTTATTTTTACATTTTAAATATCTAATATTTTTATTAATTTTATGTGGAAATATTAGCATTTTTGCTCAATAGCTTCCAGGTAATGTAATCCATTGACTCAAAATCAATATTGAATCATAGCGCTCCATCGTCTACAAAAGTTATGCCCTTTATTTTTGCATTTTACATTTCTAATATTTTTTTATTAATTTTTATGTTGAAATATTAGCATTTTTGCTCAATAGCTTCAAGGTAATATGATCAATTGAATCAAAATCAGTATTGAATCATAGCACTCCATCATCTTCTAAAGTTACCCCCTTTTTTTTTACATTTTAAGTTTTTAATTTTTTTTCATTAATTTTTATGTGTAAATATTAGCAATTTAGCTCAATAGCTTCAAGGTAATGTGATCAATTGACTCAAAATCAATATTGGATAATAGCACTGCATCATCTTCAAAAGTTACGCCCTTTATTTTTTACATTTTAAATTTCTAATATTTTTTAATACATTTTTATAATGAAATATTAGCATTTTTGCTCAATAGCTTCCATGTAATGTGATCAATTGACTCAAAATCAATATTGAATCATAGCACTCCATCATCTTCTAAAGTTACACCCTTTATTTTTACATTTTAAATATCTAATATTTTTTATTAATTTTATGTGGAAATATTAGCATTTTTGCTCAATAGCTTCCAGGTAATGTGATCAATTGACTCAAAATCAATATTGAATCATAGCGCTCCATCGTCTACAAAAGTTACGCCCTTTTTTTTCATTTTAAATTTCTAATATTTTTTAAATAATTTTTATAATGAAATATTAGCATTTTTGCTCAATAGCTTCCAGGTAATGTGATCAATTGACTCAAAATCAATATTGAATCATAGCACTCCATCGTCTACAAAAGTTACGCCCTTTATTTTTCCATTTTAAATTTCTAATATTTTTTAAATAATTTTTATTATGAAATACTAGCATTTTTGGTCAATAGCTTCCAGGTAATGTGATCAATTGACTCAAAATCAATATTGGATAATAGCACTGCATCATTTTCAAAAGTTATGCCATTTTTTTTTTCATTTTACATTTCTAATATTTTTCTTTAATTTTTGTGTGGAAATATTAGCATTTTAGCTCAATAGCTTCCAGGTAATGTGATCAATTGACTCAAAATCAATATTGGATCATAGCACTCCATCATCTTCAAAAGTTACACCCTTTATTTTTACATTTTAAGTTTTTAATGTTTTTTCAATAATTTTTATAATGAAATATTAGCATTTTTGCTCAATAGCTTCCAGGTAATGTGATCAATTGACTCAAAATCAATATTGAATCATAGCACTCCATCATCTTCTAAAGTTACGCCCTTTTTTTACATTTTAAGTTTTTAATTTTTTTCATTAATTTTTATGTGGAAATATTAGCAATTTAGCTCAATAGCTTCCAGGTAATGTGATCAATTGACTCAAAATCAATATTGGATAATAGCACTGCATCATCTTCAAAAGTTACGCCCTTTATTTTTACATTTTAAGTTTTTAACTTTTTTTAAACTAATTTTTATAATGAAATATTAGCATTTTTGCTCAATAGCTTCCAGGTAATGTGATCAATTGACTCAAAATCAATATTGAATCATAGCACTCCATCATCTTCTAAAGTTACACCCTTTATTTTTACATTTTAAATATCTAATATTTTTATTAATTTTATGTGTAAATATTAGCATTTTTGCTCAATAGCTTCCAGGTAATGTAATCAATTGACTCAAAATCAATATTGAATCATAGCGCTCCATCGTCTACAAAAGTTATGCCCTTTATTTTTGCATTTTACATTTCTAATATTTTTTTATTAATTTTTATGTTGAAATATTAGCATTTTTGCTCAATAGCTTCAAGGTAATATGATCAATTGAATCAAAATCAGTATTGAATCATAGCACTCCATCATCTTCTAAAGTTACGCCCTTTTTTTTACATTTTAAGTTTTTAATTTTTTTTCATTAATTTTTATGTGTAAATATTAGCAATTTAGCTCAATAGCTTCCAGGTAATGTGATCAATTGACTCAAAATCAATATTGGATCATAGCACTGCATCATCTTCAAAAGTTACACCATTTTTTTTACATTTTACATTTCTAATATTTTTTAATGTTTGTGTGGAAATATTAGCATTTTAGCTCAATAACTTCCAGGTAATGTGATCAATTGACTCAAAATCAATATTGAATCATAGCGCTCTATCGTCTACAAAAGTTACGCCCTTTATTTTTTCATTTAAAATTTCTAATATTTTTTAAATAATTTTTATTATGAAATATTAGCATTTTTGGTCAATAGCTTCCAGGTAATGTGATCAATTGACTCAAAATCAATATTGGATAATAGCACTGCATCATCTTCAAAAGTTACTCCATTTTTTTTACATTTTACTTTTCTAATATTTTTCTTTAATTTTTGAGTGGAAATATTAGCATTTTAGCTCAATAGCTTCCAGGTAATGTGATCAATTGACTCAAAATCAATATTGAATCATAACACTCCATCATCTTCTAAAGTTACGCCCTTTTTTTACATTTTAAGTTTTTTATTTTTTTTCATTAATTTTTATGTGGAAATATTAGCAATTTAGCTCAATAGCTTCAAGGTAATGTAATCAATTGACTCAAAATCAATATTGAATCATAGCGCTCCATCGTCTACAAAAGTTATGCCCTTTATTTTTGCATTTTACATTTCTAATATTTTTTTTATTAATTTTTATGTTGAAATATTAGCATTTTTGCTCAATAGCTTCAAGGTAATATGATCAATTGAATCAAAATCAGTATTGAATCATAGCACTCCATCATCTTCTAAAGTTACGCCCTTTTTTTACATTTTAAGTTTTTAATTTTTTTTCATTAATTTTTATGTGTAAATATTAGCAATTTAGCTCAATAGCTTCCAGGTAATGTGATCAATTGACTCAAAATCAATATTGGATCATAGCACTGCATCATCTTCAAAAGTTACACCATTTTTTTTACATTTTACATTTCTAATATTTTTTAATGTTTGTGTGGAAATATTAGCATTTTAGCTCAATAACTTCCAGGTAATGTGATCAATTGACTCAAAATCAATATTGAATCATAGCGCTCTATCGTCTACAAAAGTTACGCCCTTTATTTTTTCATTTTAAATTTCTAATATTTTTTAAATAATTTTTATTATGAAATATTAGCATTTTTGGTCAATAGCTTCCAGGTAATGTGATCAATTGACTCAAAATCAATATTGGATAATAGCACTGCATCATCTTCAAAAGTTACGCCATTTTTTTTACATTTTACTTTTCTAATATTTTTCTTTAATTTTTGAGTGGAAATATTAGCATTTTAGCTCAATAGCTTCCAGGTAATGTGATCAATTGACTCAAAATCAATATTGAATCATAACACTCCATCATCTTCTAAAGTTACGCCCTTTTTTTACATTTTAAGTTTTTTATTTTTTTTCATTAATTTTTATGTGGAAATATTAGCAATTTAGCTCAATAGCTTCAAGGTAATGTGATCAATTGACTCAAAATCAATATTGGATAATAGCACTGCATCATCTTCAAAAGTTACGCCCTTTATTTTTTACATTTTAAATTTCTAATATTTTTTAATACATTTTTATAATGAAATATTAGCATTTTTGCTCAATAGCTTCCATGTAATGTGATCAATTGACTCAAAATCAATATTGAATCATAGCACTCCATCATCTTCTAAAGTTACACCCTTTATTTTTACATTTTAAATATCAAATATTTTTTATTAATTTTATGTGGAAATATTAGCATTTTTGCTCAATAGCTTCCAGGTAATGTGATCAATTGACTCAAAATCAATATTGAATCATAGCGCTCCATCGTCTACAAAAGTTACGCCCTTTTTTTTCATTTTAAATTTCTAATATTTTTTAAATAATTTTTATAATGAAATATTAGCATTTTTGCTCAATAGCTTCCAGGTAATGTGATCAATTGACTCAAAATCAATATTGAATCATAGCGCTCCATCGTCTACAAAAGTTACGCCCTTTATTTTTCCATTTTAAATTTCTAATATTTTTTAAATAATTTTTATTATGAAATACTAGCATTTTTGGTCAATAGCTTCCAGGTAATGTGATCAATTGACTCAAAATCAATATTGGATAATAGCACTGCATCATTTTCAAAAGTTATGCCATTTTTTTTACATTTTACATTTCTAATATTTTTCTTTAATTTTTGTGTGGAAATATTAGCATTTTAGCTCAATAGCTTCCAGGTAATGTGATCAATTGACTCAAAATCAATATTGGATCATAGCACTCCATCATCTTCAAAAGTTACACCCTTTATTTTTACATTTTAAGTTTTTAATGTTTTTTCAATAATTTTTATAATGAAATATTAGCATTTTTGCTCAATAGCTTCCAGGTAATGTGATCAATTGACTCAAAATCAATATTGAATCATAGCACTCCATCATCTTCTAAAGTTACGCCCTTTTTTTACATTTTAAGTTTTTAATTTTTTTCATTAATTTTTATGTGGAAATATTAGCAATTTAGCTCAATAGCTTCCAGGTAATGTGATCAATTGACTCAAAATCAATATTGGATAATAGCACTGCATCATCTTCAAAAGTTACGCCCTTTATTTTTACATTTTAAGTTTTTAACTTTTTTTAAATTAATTTTTATAATGAAATATTAGCATTTTAGCTCAATAGCTTCCAGGTAATGTGATCAATTGACTCAAAATCAATATTGAATCATAGCACTCCATCATCTTCTAAAGTTACACCCTTTATTTTTACATTTTAAATATCTAATATTTTTATTAATTTTATGTGGAAATATTAGCATTTTTGCTCAATAGCTTCCAGGTAATGTAATCCATTGACTCAAAATCAATATTGAATCATAGCGCTCCATCGTCTACAAAAGTTATGCCCTTTATTTTTGCATTTTACATTTCTAATATTTTTTTATTAATTTTTATGTTGAAATATTAGCATTTTTGCTCAATAGCTTCAAGGTAATATGATCAATTGAATCAAAATCAGTATTGAATCATAGCACTCCATCATCTTCTAAAGTTACGCCCTTTTTTTTACATTTTAAGTTTTTAATTTTTTTTCATTAATTTTTATGTGTAAATATTAGCAATTTAGCTCAATAGCTTCCAGGTAATGTGATCAATTGACTCAAAATCAATATTGGATCATAGCACTGCATCATCTTCAAAAGTTACACCATTTTTTTTACATTTTACATTTCTAATATTTTTTAATGTTTGTGTGGATATATTAGCATTTTAGCTCAATAACTTCCAGGTAATGTGATCAATTGACTCAAAATCAATATTGAATCATAGCGCTCTATCGTCTACAAAAGTTACGCCCTTTATTTTTTCATTTTAAATTTCTAATATTTTTTAAATAATTTTTATTATGAAATATTAGCATTTTTGGTCAATAGCTTCCAGGTAATGTGATCAATTGACTCAAAATCAATATTGGATAATAGCACTGCATCATCTTCAAAAGTTACGCCATTTTTTTACATTTTACTTTTCTAATATTTTTCTTTAATTTTTGAGTGGAAATATTAGCATTTTAGCTCAATAGCTTCCAGGTAATGTGATCAATTGACTCAAAATCAATATTGAATCATAACACTCCATCATCTTCTAAAGTTACGCCCTTTTTTTACATTTTAAGTTTTTTATTTTTTTTCATTAATTTTTATGTGGAAATATTAGCAATTTAGCTCAATAGCTTCAAGGTAATGTGATCAATTGACTCAAAATCAATATTGGATAATAGCACTGCATCATCTTCAAAAGTTACGCCCTTTATTTTTTACATTTTAAATTTCTAATATTTTTTAATACATTTTTATAATGAAATATTAGCATTTTTGCTCAATAGCTTCCATGTAATGTGATCAATTGACTCAAAATCAATATTGAATCATAGCACTCCATCATCTTCTAAAGTTACACCCTTTATTTTTACATTTTAAATATCTAATATTTTTTATTAATTTTATGTGGAAATATTAGCATTTTTGCTCAATAGCTTCCAGGTAATGTGATCAATTGACTCAAAATCAATATTGAATCATAGCGCTCCATCGTCTACAAAAGTTACGCCCTTTTTTTTCATTTTAAATTTCTAATATTTTTTAAATAATTTTTATAATGAAATATTAGCATTTTTGCTCAATAGCTTCCAGGTAATGTGATCAATTGACTCAAAATCAATATTGAATCATAGCGCTCCATCGTCTACAAAAGTTACGCCCTTTATTTTTCCATTTTAAATTTCTAATATTTTTTAAATAATTTTTATTATGAAATACTAGCATTTTTGGTCAATAGCTTCCAGGTAATGTGATCAATTGACTCAAAATCAATATTGGATAATAGCACTGCATCATTTTCAAAAGTTATGCCATTTTTTTTTCATTTTACATTTCTAATATTTTTCTTTAATTTTTGTGTGGAAATATTAGCATTTTAGCTCAATAGCTTCCAGGTAATGTGATCAATTGAATCAAAATCAATATTGGATCATAGCACTCCATCATCTTCAAAAGTTACACCCTTTATTTTTACATTTTAAGTTTTTAATGTTTTTTCAATAATTTTTATAATGAAATATTAGCATTTTTGCTCAATAGCTTCCAGGTAATGTGATCAATTGACTCAAAATCAATATTGAATCATAGCACTCCATCATCTTCTAAAGTTACGCCCTTTTTTTACATTTTAAGTTTTTAATTTTTTTCATTAATTTTTATGTGGAAATATTAGCAATTTAGCTCAATAGCTTCCAGGTAATGTGATCAATTGACTCAAAATCAATATTGGATAATAGCACTGCATCATCTTCAAAAGTTACGCCCTTTATTTTTACATTTTAAGTTTTTAACTTTTTTTAAACTAATTTTTATAATGAAATATTAGCATTTTTGCTCAATAGCTTCCAGGTAATGTGATCAATTGACTCAAAATCAATATTGAATCATAGCACTCCATCATCTTCTAAAGTTACGCCCTTTTTTTACATTTTAAGTTTTTAATTTTTTTCATTAATTTTTATGTGGAAATATTAGCAATTTAGCTCAATAGCTTCCAGGTAATGTGATCAATTGACTCAAAATCAATATTGGATAATAGCACTGCATCATCTTCAAAAGTTACGCCCTTTATTTTTACATTTTAAGTTTTTAACTTTTTTTAAATTAATTTTTATAATGAAATATTAGCATTTTAGCTCAATAGCTTCCAGGTAATGTGATCAATTGACTCAAAATCAATATTGAATCATAGCACTCCATCATCTTCTAAAGTTACACCCTTTATTTTTACATTTTAAATATCTAATATTTTTATTAATTTTATGTGGAAATATTAGCATTTTTGCTCAATAGCTTCCAGGTAATGTAATCCATTGACTCAAAATCAATATTGAATCATAGCGCTCCATCGTCTACAAAAGTTATGCCCTTTATTTTTGCATTTTACATTTCTAATATTTTTTTATTAATTTTTATGTTGAAATATTAGCATTTTTGCTCAATAGCTTCAAGGTAATATGATCAATTGAATCAAAATCAGTATTGAATCATAGCACTCCATCATCTTCTAAAGTTACCCCCTTTTTTTTTACATTTTAAGTTTTTAATTTTTTTTCATTAATTTTTATGTGTAAATATTAGCAATTTAGCTCAATAGCTTCAAGGTAATGTGATCAATTGACTCAAAATCAATATTGGATAATAGCACTGCATCATCTTCAAAAGTTACGCCCTTTATTTTTTACATTTTAAATTTCTAATATTTTTTAATACATTTTTATAATGAAATATTAGCATTTTTGCTCAATAGCTTCCATGTAATGTGATCAATTGACTCAAAATCAATATTGAATCATAGCACTCCATCATCTTCTAAAGTTACACCCTTTATTTTTACATTTTAAATATCTAATATTTTTTATTAATTTTATGTGGAAATATTAGCATTTTTGCTCAATAGCTTCCAGGTAATGTGATCAATTGACTCAAAATCAATATTGAATCATAGCGCTCCATCGTCTACAAAAGTTACGCCCTTTTTTTTCATTTTAAATTTCTAATATTTTTTAAATAATTTTTATAATGAAATATTAGCATTTTTGCTCAATAGCTTCCAGGTAATGTGATCAATTGACTCAAAATCAATATTGAATCATAGCGCTCCATCGTCTACAAAAGTTACGCCCTTTATTTTTCCATTTTAAATTTCTAATATTTTTTAAATAATTTTTATTATGAAATACTAGCATTTTTGGTCAATAGCTTCCAGGTAATGTGATCAATTGACTCAAAATCAATATTGGATAATAGCACTGCATCATTTTCAAAAGTTATGCCATTTTTTTTTCATTTTACATTTCTAATATTTTTCTTTAATTTTTGTGTGGAAATATTAGCATTTTAGCTCAATAGCTTCCAGGTAATGTGATCAATTGACTCAAAATCAATATTGGATCATAGCACTCCATCATCTTCAAAAGTTACACCCTTTATTTTTACATTTTAAGTTTTTAATGTTTTTTCAATAATTTTTATAATGAAATATTAGCATTTTTGCTCAATAGCTTCCAGGTAATGTGATCAATTGACTCAAAATCAATATTGAATCATAGCACTCCATCATCTTCTAAAGTTACGCCCTTTTTTTACATTTTAAGTTTTTAATTTTTTTCATTAATTTTTATGTGGAAATATTAGCAATTTAGCTCAATAGCTTCCAGGTAATGTGATCAATTGACTCAAAATCAATATTGGATAATAGCACTGCATCATCTTCAAAAGTTACGCCCTTTATTTTTACATTTTAAGTTTTTAACTTTTTTTAAACTAATTTTTATAATGAAATATTAGCATTTTTGCTCAATAGCTTCCAGGTAATGTGATCAATTGACTCAAAATCAATATTGAATCATAGCACTCCATCATCTTCTAAAGTTACACCCTTTATTTTTACATTTTAAATATCTAATATTTTTATTAATTTTATGTGTAAATATTAGCATTTTTGCTCAATAGCTTCCAGGTAATGTAATCAATTGACTCAAAATCAATATTGAATCATAGCGCTCCATCGTCTACAAAAGTTATGCCCTTTATTTTTGCATTTTACATTTCTAATATTTTTTTATTAATTTTTATGTTGAAATATTAGCATTTTTGCTCAATAGCTTCAAGGTAATATGATCAATTGAATCAAAATCAGTATTGAATCATAGCACTCCATCATCTTCTAAAGTTACGCCCTTTTTTTTACATTTTAAGTTTTTAATTTTTTTTCATTAATTTTTATGTGTAAATATTAGCAATTTAGCTCAATAGCTTCCAGGTAATGTGATCAATTGACTCAAAATCAATATTGGATCATAGCACTGCATCATCTTCAAAAGTTACACCATTTTTTTTACATTTTACATTTCTAATATTTTTTAATGTTTGTGTGGAAATATTAGCATTTTAGCTCAATAACTTCCAGGTAATGTGATCAATTGACTCAAAATCAATATTGAATCATAGCGCTCTATCGTCTACAAAAGTTACGCCCTTTATTTTTTCATTTAAAATTTCTAATATTTTTTAAATAATTTTTATTATGAAATATTAGCATTTTTGGTCAATAGCTTCCAGGTAATGTGATCAATTGACTCAAAATCAATATTGGATAATAGCACTGCATCATCTTCAAAAGTTACTCCATTTTTTTTACATTTTACTTTTCTAATATTTTTCTTTAATTTTTGAGTGGAAATATTAGCATTTTAGCTCAATAGCTTCCAGGTAATGTGATCAATTGACTCAAAATCAATATTGAATCATAACACTCCATCATCTTCTAAAGTTACGCCCTTTTTTTACATTTTAAGTTTTTTATTTTTTTTCATTAATTTTTATGTGGAAATATTAGCAATTTAGCTCAATAGCTTCAAGGTAATGTAATCAATTGACTCAAAATCAATATTGAATCATAGCGCTCCATCGTCTACAAAAGTTATGCCCTTTATTTTTGCATTTTACATTTCTAATATTTTTTTTATTAATTTTTATGTTGAAATATTAGCATTTTTGCTCAATAGCTTCAAGGTAATATGATCAATTGAATCAAAATCAGTATTGAATCATAGCACTCCATCATCTTCTAAAGTTACGCCCTTTTTTTACATTTTAAGTTTTTAATTTTTTTTCATTAATTTTTATGTGTAAATATTAGCAATTTAGCTCAATAGCTTCCAGGTAATGTGATCAATTGACTCAAAATCAATATTGGATCATAGCACTGCATCATCTTCAAAAGTTACACCATTTTTTTTACATTTTACATTTCTAATATTTTTTAATGTTTGTGTGGAAATATTAGCATTTTAGCTCAATAACTTCCAGGTAATGTGATCAATTGACTCAAAATCAATATTGAATCATAGCGCTCTATCGTCTACAAAAGTTACGCCCTTTATTTTTTCATTTTAAATTTCTAATATTTTTTAAATAATTTTTATTATGAAATATTAGCATTTTTGGTCAATAGCTTCCAGGTAATGTGATCAATTGACTCAAAATCAATATTGGATAATAGCACTGCATCATCTTCAAAAGTTACGCCATTTTTTTTACATTTTACTTTTCTAATATTTTTCTTTAATTTTTGAGTGGAAATATTAGCATTTTAGCTCAATAGCTTCCAGGTAATGTGATCAATTGACTCAAAATCAATATTGAATCATAACACTCCATCATCTTCTAAAGTTACGCCCTTTTTTTACATTTTAAGTTTTTTATTTTTTTTCATTAATTTTTATGTGGAAATATTAGCAATTTAGCTCAATAGCTTCAAGGTAATGTGATCAATTGACTCAAAATCAATATTGGATAATAGCACTGCATCATCTTCAAAAGTTACGCCCTTTATTTTTTACATTTTAAATTTCTAATATTTTTTAATACATTTTTATAATGAAATATTAGCATTTTTGCTCAATAGCTTCCATGTAATGTGATCAATTGACTCAAAATCAATATTGAATCATAGCACTCCATCATCTTCTAAAGTTACACCCTTTATTTTTACATTTTAAATATCAAATATTTTTTATTAATTTTATGTGGAAATATTAGCATTTTTGCTCAATAGCTTCCAGGTAATGTGATCAATTGACTCAAAATCAATATTGAATCATAGCGCTCCATCGTCTACAAAAGTTACGCCCTTTATTTTTCCATTTTAAATTTCTAATATTTTTTAAATAATTTTTATTATGAAATACTAGCATTTTTGGTCAATAGCTTCCAGGTAATGTGATCAATTGACTCAAAATCAATATTGGATAATAGCACTGCATCATTTTCAAAAGTTATGCCATTTTTTTTACATTTTACATTTCTAATATTTTTCTTTAATTTTTGTGTGGAAATATTAGCATTTTAGCTCAATAGCTTCCAGGTAATGTGATCAATTGACTCAAAATCAATATTGAATCATAGCACTCCATCATCTTCTAAAGTTACACCCTTTATTTTTACATTTTAAATATCTAATATTTTTATTAATTTTATGTGGAAATATTAGCATTTTTGCTCAATAGCTTCCAGGTAATGTAATCCATTGACTCAAAATCAATATTGAATCATAGCGCTCCATCGTCTACAAAAGTTATGCCCTTTATTTTTGCATTTTACATTTCTAATATTTTTTTATTAATTTTTATGTTGAAATATTAGCATTTTTGCTCAATAGCTTCAAGGTAATATGATCAATTGAATCAAAATCAGTATTGAATCATAGCACTCCATCATCTTCTAAAGTTACGCCCTTTTTTTTACATTTTAAGTTTTTAATTTTTTTTCATTAATTTTTATGTGTAAATATTAGCAATTTAGCTCAATAGCTTCCAGGTAATGTGATCAATTGACTCAAAATCAATATTGGATCATAGCACTGCATCATCTTCAAAAGTTACACCATTTTTTTTACATTTTACATTTCTAATATTTTTTAATGTTTGTGTGGATATATTAGCATTTTAGCTCAATAACTTCCAGGTAATGTGATCAATTGACTCAAAATCAATATTGAATCATAGCGCTCTATCGTCTACAAAAGTTACGCCCTTTATTTTTTCATTTTAAATTTCTAATATTTTTTAAATAATTTTTATTATGAAATATTAGCATTTTTGGTCAATAGCTTCCAGGTAATGTGATCAATTGACTCAAAATCAATATTGGATAATAGCACTGCATCATCTTCAAAAGTTACGCCATTTTTTTACATTTTACTTTTCTAATATTTTTCTTTAATTTTTGAGTGGAAATATTAGCATTTTAGCTCAATAGCTTCCAGGTAATGTGATCAATTGACTCAAAATCAATATTGAATCATAACACTCCATCATCTTCTAAAGTTACGCCCTTTTTTTACATTTTAAGTTTTTTATTTTTTTTCATTAATTTTTATGTGGAAATATTAGCAATTTAGCTCAATAGCTTCAAGGTAATGTGATCAATTGACTCAAAATCAATATTGGATAATAGCACTGCATCATCTTCAAAAGTTACGCCCTTTATTTTTTACATTTTAAATTTCTAATATTTTTTAATACATTTTTATAATGAAATATTAGCATTTTTGCTCAATAGCTTCCATGTAATGTGATCAATTGACTCAAAATCAATATTGAATCATAGCACTCCATCATCTTCTAAAGTTACACCCTTTATTTTTACATTTTAAATATCTAATATTTTTTATTAATTTTATGTGGAAATATTAGCATTTTTGCTCAATAGCTTCCAGGTAATGTGATCAATTGACTCAAAATCAATATTGAATCATAGCGCTCCATCGTCTACAAAAGTTACGCCCTTTTTTTTCATTTTAAATTTCTAATATTTTTTAAATAATTTTTATAATGAAATATTAGCATTTTTGCTCAATAGCTTCCAGGTAATGTGATCAATTGACTCAAAATCAATATTGAATCATAGCGCTCCATCGTCTACAAAAGTTACGCCCTTTATTTTTCCATTTTAAATTTCTAATATTTTTTAAATAATTTTTATTATGAAATACTAGCATTTTTGGTCAATAGCTTCCAGGTAATGTGATCAATTGACTCAAAATCAATATTGGATAATAGCACTGCATCATTTTCAAAAGTTATGCCATTTTTTTTTCATTTTACATTTCTAATATTTTTCTTTAATTTTTGTGTGGAAATATTAGCATTTTAGCTCAATAGCTTCCAGGTAATGTGATCAATTGACTCAAAATCAATATTGGATCATAGCACTCCATCATCTTCAAAAGTTACACCCTTTATTTTTACATTTTAAGTTTTTAATGTTTTTTCAATAATTTTTATAATGAAATATTAGCATTTTTGCTCAATAGCTTCCAGGTAATGTGATCAATTGACTCAAAATCAATATTGAATCATAGCACTCCATCATCTTCTAAAGTTACGCCCTTTTTTTACATTTTAAGTTTTTAATTTTTTTCATTAATTTTTATGTGGAAATATTAGCAATTTAGCTCAATAGCTTCCAGGTAATGTGATCAATTGACTCAAAATCAATATTGGATAATAGCACTGCATCATCTTCAAAAGTTACGCCCTTTATTTTTACATTTTAAGTTTTTAACTTTTTTTAAATTAATTTTTATAATGAAATATTAGCATTTTAGCTCAATAGCTTCCAGGTAATGTGATCAATTGACTCAAAATCAATATTGAATCATAGCACTCCATCATCTTCTAAAGTTACACCCTTTATTTTTACATTTTAAATATCTAATATTTTTATTAATTTTATGTGGAAATATTAGCATTTTTGCTCAATAGCTTCCAGGTAATGTAATCCATTGACTCAAAATCAATATTGAATCATAGCGCTCCATCGTCTACAAAAGTTATGCCCTTTATTTTTGCATTTTACATTTCTAATATTTTTTTATTAATTTTTATGTTGAAATATTAGCATTTTTGCTCAATAGCTTCAAGGTAATATGATCAATTGAATCAAAATCAGTATTGAATCATAGCACTCCATCATCTTCTAAAGTTACCCCCTTTTTTTTTACATTTTAAGTTTTTAATTTTTTTTCATTAATTTTTATGTGTAAATATTAGCAATTTAGCTCAATAGCTTCAAGGTAATGTGATCAATTGACTCAAAATCAATATTGGATAATAGCACTGCATCATCTTCAAAAGTTACGCCCTTTATTTTTTACATTTTAAATTTCTAATATTTTTTAATACATTTTTATAATGAAATATTAGCATTTTTGCTCAATAGCTTCCATGTAATGTGATCAATTGACTCAAAATCAATATTGAATCATAGCACTCCATCATCTTCTAAAGTTACACCCTTTATTTTTACATTTTAAATATCTAATATTTTTTATTAATTTTATGTGGAAATATTAGCATTTTTGCTCAATAGCTTCCAGGTAATGTGATCAATTGACTCAAAATCAATATTGAATCATAGCGCTCCATCGTCTACAAAAGTTACGCCCTTTTTTTTCATTTTAAATTTCTAATATTTTTTAAATAATTTTTATAATGAAATATTAGCATTTTTGCTCAATAGCTTCCAGGTAATGTGATCAATTGACTCAAAATCAATATTGAATCATAGCACTCCATCGTCTACAAAAGTTACGCCCTTTATTTTTCCATTTTAAATTTCTAATATTTTTTAAATAATTTTTATTATGAAATACTAGCATTTTTGGTCAATAGCTTCCAGGTAATGTGATCAATTGACTCAAAATCAATATTGGATAATAGCACTGCATCATTTTCAAAAGTTATGCCATTTTTTTTTTCATTTTACATTTCTAATATTTTTCTTTAATTTTTGTGTGGAAATATTAGCATTTTAGCTCAATAGCTTCCAGGTAATGTGATCAATTGACTCAAAATCAATATTGGATCATAGCACTCCATCATCTTCAAAAGTTACACCCTTTATTTTTACATTTTAAGTTTTTAATGTTTTTTCAATAATTTTTATAATGAAATATTAGCATTTTTGCTCAATAGCTTCCAGGTAATGTGATCAATTGACTCAAAATCAATATTGAATCATAGCACTCCATCATCTTCTAAAGTTACGCCCTTTTTTTACATTTTAAGTTTTTAATTTTTTTCATTAATTTTTATGTGGAAATATTAGCAATTTAGCTCAATAGCTTCCAGGTAATGTGATCAATTGACTCAAAATCAATATTGGATAATAGCACTGCATCATCTTCAAAAGTTACGCCCTTTATTTTTACATTTTAAGTTTTTAACTTTTTTTAAACTAATTTTTATAATGAAATATTAGCATTTTTGCTCAATAGCTTCCAGGTAATGTGATCAATTGACTCAAAATCAATATTGAATCATAGCACTCCATCATCTTCTAAAGTTACACCCTTTATTTTTACATTTTAAATATCTAATATTTTTATTAATTTTATGTGTAAATATTAGCATTTTTGCTCAATAGCTTCCAGGTAATGTAATCAATTGACTCAAAATCAATATTGAATCATAGCGCTCCATCGTCTACAAAAGTTATGCCCTTTATTTTTGCATTTTACATTTCTAATATTTTTTTATTAATTTTTATGTTGAAATATTAGCATTTTTGCTCAATAGCTTCAAGGTAATATGATCAATTGAATCAAAATCAGTATTGAATCATAGCACTCCATCATCTTCTAAAGTTACGCCCTTTTTTTTACATTTTAAGTTTTTAATTTTTTTTCATTAATTTTTATGTGTAAATATTAGCAATTTAGCTCAATAGCTTCCAGGTAATGTGATCAATTGACTCAAAATCAATATTGGATCATAGCACTGCATCATCTTCAAAAGTTACACCATTTTTTTTACATTTTACATTTCTAATATTTTTTAATGTTTGTGTGGAAATATTAGCATTTTAGCTCAATAACTTCCAGGTAATGTGATCAATTGACTCAAAATCAATATTGAATCATAGCGCTCTATCGTCTACAAAAGTTACGCCCTTTATTTTTTCATTTAAAATTTCTAATATTTTTTAAATAATTTTTATTATGAAATATTAGCATTTTTGGTCAATAGCTTCCAGGTAATGTGATCAATTGACTCAAAATCAATATTGGATAATAGCACTGCATCATCTTCAAAAGTTACTCCATTTTTTTTACATTTTACTTTTCTAATATTTTTCTTTAATTTTTGAGTGGAAATATTAGCATTTTAGCTCAATAGCTTCCAGGTAATGTGATCAATTGACTCAAAATCAATATTGAATCATAACACTCCATCATCTTCTAAAGTTACGCCCTTTTTTTACATTTTAAGTTTTTTATTTTTTTTCATTAATTTTTATGTGGAAATATTAGCAATTTAGCTCAATAGCTTCAAGGTAATGTAATCAATTGACTCAAAATCAATATTGAATCATAGCGCTCCATCGTCTACAAAAGTTATGCCCTTTATTTTTGCATTTTACATTTCTAATATTTTTTTTATTAATTTTTATGTTGAAATATTAGCATTTTTGCTCAATAGCTTCAAGGTAATATGATCAATTGAATCAAAATCAGTATTGAATCATAGCACTCCATCATCTTCTAAAGTTACGCCCTTTTTTTACATTTTAAGTTTTTAATTTTTTTTCATTAATTTTTATGTGTAAATATTAGCAATTTAGCTCAATAGCTTCCAGGTAATGTGATCAATTGACTCAAAATCAATATTGGATCATAGCACTGCATCATCTTCAAAAGTTACACCATTTTTTTTACATTTTACATTTCTAATATTTTTTAATGTTTGTGTGGAAATATTAGCATTTTAGCTCAATAACTTCCAGGTAATGTGATCAATTGACTCAAAATCAATATTGAATCATAGCGCTCTATCGTCTACAAAAGTTACGCCCTTTATTTTTTCATTTTAAATTTCTAATATTTTTTAAATAATTTTTATTATGAAATATTAGCATTTTTGGTCAATAGCTTCCAGGTAATGTGATCAATTGACTCAAAATCAATATTGGATAATAGCACTGCATCATCTTCAAAAGTTACGCCATTTTTTTTACATTTTACTTTTCTAATATTTTTCTTTAATTTTTGAGTGGAAATATTAGCATTTTAGCTCAATAGCTTCCAGGTAATGTGATCAATTGACTCAAAATCAATATTGAATCATAACACTCCATCATCTTCTAAAGTTACGCCCTTTTTTTACATTTTAAGTTTTTTATTTTTTTTCATTAATTTTTATGTGGAAATATTAGCAATTTAGCTCAATAGCTTCAAGGTAATGTGATCAATTGACTCAAAATCAATATTGGATAATAGCACTGCATCATCTTCAAAAGTTACGCCCTTTATTTTTTACATTTTAAATTTCTAATATTTTTTAATACATTTTTATAATGAAATATTAGCATTTTTGCTCAATAGCTTCCATGTAATGTGATCAATTGACTCAAAATCAATATTGAATCATAGCACTCCATCATCTTCTAAAGTTACACCCTTTATTTTTACATTTTAAATATCAAATATTTTTTATTAATTTTATGTGGAAATATTAGCATTTTTGCTCAATAGCTTCCAGGTAATGTGATCAATTGACTCAAAATCAATATTGAATCATAGCGCTCCATCGTCTACAAAAGTTACGCCCTTTTTTTTCATTTTAAATTTCTAATATTTTTTAAATAATTTTTATAATGAAATATTAGCATTTTTGCTCAATAGCTTCCAGGTAATGTGATCAATTGACTCAAAATCAATATTGAATCATAGCGCTCCATCGTCTACAAAAGTTACGCCCTTTATTTTTCCATTTTAAATTTCTAATATTTTTTAAATAATTTTTATTATGAAATACTAGCATTTTTGGTCAATAGCTTCCAGGTAATGTGATCAATTGACTCAAAATCAATATTGGATAATAGCACTGCATCATTTTCAAAAGTTATGCCATTTTTTTTACATTTTACATTTCTAATATTTTTCTTTAATTTTTGTGTGGAAATATTAGCATTTTAGCTCAATAGCTTCCAGGTAATGTGATCAATTGACTCAAAATCAATATTGGATCATAGCACTCCATCATCTTCAAAAGTTACACCCTTTATTTTTACATTTT
Source organism: Cyprinodon diabolis (assembly GCA_030533445.1). Classification (NCBI taxonomy): domain Eukaryota; kingdom Metazoa; phylum Chordata; class Actinopteri; order Cyprinodontiformes; family Cyprinodontidae; genus Cyprinodon; species Cyprinodon diabolis. The sequence goes on from JARPUW010000930.1 coordinate 44,865, forward strand.
AAGTTTTTAATGTTTTTTCAATAATTTTTATAATGAAATATTAGCATTTTTGCTCAATAGCTTCCAGGTAATGTGATCAATTGACTCAAAATCAATATTGAATCATAGCACTCCATCATCTTCTAAAGTTACGCCCTTTTTTTACATTTTAAGTTTTTAATTTTTTTCATTAATTTTTATGTGGAAATATTAGCAATTTAGCTCAATAGCTTCCAGGTAATGTGATCAATTGACTCAAAATCAATATTGGATAATAGCACTGCATCATCTTCAAAAGTTACGCCCTTTATTTTTACATTTTAAGTTTTTAACTTTTTTTAAATTAATTTTTATAATGAAATATTAGCATTTTAGCTCAATAGCTTCCAGGTAATGTGATCAATTGACTCAAAATCAATATTGAATCATAGCACTCCATCATCTTCTAAAGTTACACCCTTTATTTTTACATTTTAAATATCTAATATTTTTATTAATTTTATGTGGAAATATTAGCATTTTTGCTCAATAGCTTCCAGGTAATGTAATCCATTGACTCAAAATCAATATTGAATCATAGCGCTCCATCGTCTACAAAAGTTATGCCCTTTATTTTTGCATTTTACATTTCTAATATTTTTTTATTAATTTTTATGTTGAAATATTAGCATTTTTGCTCAATAGCTTCAAGGTAATATGATCAATTGAATCAAAATCAGTATTGAATCATAGCACTCCATCATCTTCTAAAGTTACGCCCTTTTTTTTACATTTTAAGTTTTTAATTTTTTTTCATTAATTTTTATGTGTAAATATTAGCAATTTAGCTCAATAGCTTCCAGGTAATGTGATCAATTGACTCAAAATCAATATTGGATCATAGCACTGCATCATCTTCAAAAGTTACACCATTTTTTTACATTTTACATTTCTAATATTTTTTAATGTTTGTGTGGATATATTAGCATTTTAGCTCAATAACTTCCAGGTAATGTGATCAATTGACTCAAAATCAATATTGAATCATAGCGCTCTATCGTCTACAAAAGTTACGCCCTTTATTTTTTCATTTTAAATTTCTAATATTTTTTAAATAATTTTTATTATGAAATATTAGCATTTTTGGTCAATAGCTTCCAGGTAATGTGATCAATTGACTCAAAATCAATATTGGATAATAGCACTGCATCATCTTCAAAAGTTACGCCATTTTTTTACATTTTACTTTTCTAATATTTTTCTTTAATTTTTGAGTGGAAATATTAGCATTTTAGCTCAATAGCTTCCAGGTAATGTGATCAATTGACTCAAAATCAATATTGAATCATAACACTCCATCATCTTCTAAAGTTACGCCCTTTTTTTACATTTTAAGTTTTTTATTTTTTTTCATTAATTTTTATGTGGAAATATTAGCAATTTAGCTCAATAGCTTCAAGGTAATGTGATCAATTGACTCAAAATCAATATTGGATAATAGCACTGCATCATCTTCAAAAGTTACGCCCTTTATTTTTTACATTTTAAATTTCTAATATTTTTTAATACATTTTTATAATGAAATATTAGCATTTTTGCTCAATAGCTTCCATGTAATGTGATCAATTGACTCAAAATCAATATTGAATCATAGCACTCCATCATCTTCTAAAGTTACACCCTTTATTTTTACATTTTAAATATCTAATATTTTTTATTAATTTTATGTGGAAATATTAGCATTTTTGCTCAATAGCTTCCAGGTAATGTGATCAATTGACTCAAAATCAATATTGAATCATAGCGCTCCATCGTCTACAAAAGTTACGCCCTTTTTTTTCATTTTAAATTTCTAATATTTTTTAAATAATTTTTATAATGAAATATTAGCATTTTTGCTCAATAGCTTCCAGGTAATGTGATCAATTGACTCAAAATCAATATTGAATCATAGCGCTCCATCGTCTACAAAAGTTACGCCCTTTATTTTTCCATTTTAAATTTCTAATATTTTTTAAATAATTTTTATTATGAAATACTAGCATTTTTGGTCAATAGCTTCCAGGTAATGTGATCAATTGACTCAAAATCAATATTGGATAATAGCACTGCATCATTTTCAAAAGTTATGCCATTTTTTTTTCATTTTACATTTCTAATATTTTTCTTTAATTTTTGTGTGGAAATATTAGCATTTTAGCTCAATAGCTTCCAGGTAATGTGATCAATTGACTCAAAATCAATATTGGATCATAGCACTCCATCATCTTCAAAAGTTACACCCTTTATTTTTACATTTTAAGTTTTTAATGTTTTTTCAATAATTTTTATAATGAAATATTAGCATTTTTGCTCAATAGCTTCCAGGTAATGTGATCAATTGACTCAAAATCAATATTGAATCATAGCACTCCATCATCTTCTAAAGTTACGCCCTTTTTTTACATTTTAAGTTTTTAATTTTTTTCATTAATTTTTATGTGGAAATATTAGCAATTTAGCTCAATAGCTTCCAGGTAATGTGATCAATTGACTCAAAATCAATATTGGATAATAGCACTGCATCATCTTCAAAAGTTACGCCCTTTATTTTTACATTTTAAGTTTTTAACTTTTTTTAAACTAATTTTTATAATGAAATATTAGCATTTTTGCTCAATAGCTTCCAGGTAATGTGATCAATTGACTCAAAATCAATATTGAATCATAGCACTCCATCATCTTCTAAAGTTACGCCCTTTTTTTACATTTTAAGTTTTTAATTTTTTTCATTAATTTTTATGTGGAAATATTAGCAATTTAGCTCAATAGCTTCCAGGTAATGTGATCAATTGACTCAAAATCAATATTGGATAATAGCACTGCATCATCTTCAAAAGTTACGCCCTTTATTTTTACATTTTAAGTTTTTAACTTTTTTTAAATTAATTTTTATAATGAAATATTAGCATTTTAGCTCAATAGCTTCCAGGTAATGTGATCAATTGACTCAAAATCAATATTGAATCATAGCACTCCATCATCTTCTAAAGTTACACCCTTTATTTTTACATTTTAAATATCTAATATTTTTATTAATTTTATGTGGAAATATTAGCATTTTTGCTCAATAGCTTCCAGGTAATGTAATCCATTGACTCAAAATCAATATTGAATCATAGCGCTCCATCGTCTACAAAAGTTATGCCCTTTATTTTTGCATTTTACATTTCTAATATTTTTTTATTAATTTTTATGTTGAAATATTAGCATTTTTGCTCAATAGCTTCAAGGTAATATGATCAATTGAATCAAAATCAGTATTGAATCATAGCACTCCATCATCTTCTAAAGTTACCCCCTTTTTTTTTACATTTTAAGTTTTTAATTTTTTTTCATTAATTTTTATGTGTAAATATTAGCAATTTAGCTCAATAGCTTCAAGGTAATGTGATCAATTGACTCAAAATCAATATTGGATAATAGCACTGCATCATCTTCAAAAGTTACGCCCTTTATTTTTTACATTTTAAATTTCTAATATTTTTTAATACATTTTTATAATGAAATATTAGCATTTTTGCTCAATAGCTTCCATGTAATGTGATCAATTGACTCAAAATCAATATTGAATCATAGCACTCCATCATCTTCTAAAGTTACACCCTTTATTTTTACATTTTAAATATCTAATATTTTTTATTAATTTTATGTGGAAATATTAGCATTTTTGCTCAATAGCTTCCAGGTAATGTGATCAATTGACTCAAAATCAATATTGAATCATAGCGCTCCATCGTCTACAAAAGTTACGCCCTTTTTTTTCATTTTAAATTTCTAATATTTTTTAAATAATTTTTATAATGAAATATTAGCATTTTTGCTCAATAGCTTCCAGGTAATGTGATCAATTGACTCAAAATCAATATTGAATCATAGCGCTCCATCGTCTACAAAAGTTACGCCCTTTATTTTTCCATTTTAAATTTCTAATATTTTTTAAATAATTTTTATTATGAAATACTAGCATTTTTGGTCAATAGCTTCCAGGTAATGTGATCAATTGACTCAAAATCAATATTGGATAATAGCACTGCATCATTTTCAAAAGTTATGCCATTTTTTTTTCATTTTACATTTCTAATATTTTTCTTTAATTTTTGTGTGGAAATATTAGCATTTTAGCTCAATAGCTTCCAGGTAATGTGATCAATTGACTCAAAATCAATATTGGATCATAGCACTCCATCATCTTCAAAAGTTACACCCTTTATTTTTACATTTTAAGTTTTTAATGTTTTTTCAATAATTTTTATAATGAAATATTAGCATTTTTGCTCAATAGCTTCCAGGTAATGTGATCAATTGACTCAAAATCAATATTGAATCATAGCACTCCATCATCTTCTAAAGTTACGCCCTTTTTTTACATTTTAAGTTTTTAATTTTTTTCATTAATTTTTATGTGGAAATATTAGCAATTTAGCTCAATAGCTTCCAGGTAATGTGATCAATTGACTCAAAATCAATATTGGATAATAGCACTGCATCATCTTCAAAAGTTACGCCCTTTATTTTTACATTTTAAGTTTTTAACTTTTTTTAAACTAATTTTTATAATGAAATATTAGCATTTTTGCTCAATAGCTTCCAGGTAATGTGATCAATTGACTCAAAATCAATATTGAATCATAGCACTCCATCATCTTCTAAAGTTACACCCTTTATTTTTACATTTTAAATATCTAATATTTTTATTAATTTTATGTGTAAATATTAGCATTTTTGCTCAATAGCTTCCAGGTAATGTAATCAATTGACTCAAAATCAATATTGAATCATAGCGCTCCATCGTCTACAAAAGTTATGCCCTTTATTTTTGCATTTTACATTTCTAATATTTTTTTATTAATTTTTATGTTGAAATATTAGCATTTTTGCTCAATAGCTTCAAGGTAATATGATCAATTGAATCAAAATCAGTATTGAATCATAGCACTCCATCATCTTCTAAAGTTACGCCCTTTTTTTTACATTTTAAGTTTTTAATTTTTTTTCATTAATTTTTATGTGTAAATATTAGCAATTTAGCTCAATAGCTTCCAGGTAATGTGATCAATTGACTCAAAATCAATATTGGATCATAGCACTGCATCATCTTCAAAAGTTACACCATTTTTTTTACATTTTACATTTCTAATATTTTTTAATGTTTGTGTGGAAATATTAGCATTTTAGCTCAATAACTTCCAGGTAATGTGATCAATTGACTCAAAATCAATATTGGATAATAGCACTGCATCATCTTCAAAAGTTACGCCCTTTATTTTTACATTTTAAGTTTTTAACTTTTTTTAAATTAATTTTTATAATGAAATATTAGCATTTTAGCTCAATAGCTTCCAGGTAATGTGATCAATTGACTCAAAATCAATATTGAATCATAGCACTCCATCATCTTCTAAAGTTACACCCTTTATTTTTACATTTTAAATATCTAATATTTTTATTAATTTTATGTGGAAATATTAGCATTTTTGCTCAATAGCTTCCAGGTAATGTAATCCATTGACTCAAAATCAATATTGAATCATAGCGCTCCATCGTCTACAAAAGTTATGCCCTTTATTTTTGCATTTTACATTTCTAATATTTTTTTATTAATTTTTATGTTGAAATATTAGCATTTTTGCTCAATAGCTTCAAGGTAATATGATCAATTGAATCAAAATCAGTATTGAATCATAGCACTCCATCATCTTCTAAAGTTACGCCCTTTTTTTTACATTTTAAGTTTTTAATTTTTTTTCATTAATTTTTATGTGTAAATATTAGCAATTTAGCTCAATAGCTTCCAGGTAATGTGATCAATTGACTCAAAATCAATATTGGATCATAGCACTGCATCATCTTCAAAAGTTACACCATTTTTTTTACATTTTACATTTCTAATATTTTTTTCATGTTTGTGTGGATATATTAGCATTTTAGCTCAATAACTTCCAGGTAATGTGATCAATTGACTCAAAATCAATATTGAATCATAGCGCTCTATCGTCTACAAAAGTTACGCCCTTTATTTTTTCATTTTAAATTTCTAATATTTTTTAAATAATTTTTATTATGAAATATTAGCATTTTTGGTCAATAGCTTCCAGGTAATGTGATCAATTGACTCAAAATCAATATTGGATAATAGCACTGCATCATCTTCAAAAGTTACGCCATTTTTTTACATTTTACTTTTCTAATATTTTTCTTTAATTTTTGAGTGGAAATATTAGCATTTTAGCTCAATAGCTTCCAGGTAATGTGATCAATTGACTCAAAATCAATATTGAATCATAACACTCCATCATCTTCTAAAGTTACGCCCTTTTTTTACATTTTAAGTTTTTTATTTTTTTTCATTAATTTTTATGTGGAAATATTAGCAATTTAGCTCAATAGCTTCAAGGTAATGTGATCAATTGACTCAAAATCAATATTGGATAATAGCACTGCATCATCTTCAAAAGTTACGCCCTTTATTTTTTACATTTTAAATTTCTAATATTTTTTAATACATTTTTATAATGAAATATTAGCATTTTTGCTCAATAGCTTCCATGTAATGTGATCAATTGACTCAAAATCAATATTGAATCATAGCACTCCATCATCTTCTAAAGTTACACCCTTTATTTTTACATTTTAAATATCTAATATTTTTTATTAATTTTATGTGGAAATATTAGCATTTTTGCTCAATAGCTTCCAGGTAATGTGATCAATTGACTCAAAATCAATATTGAATCATAGCGCTCCATCGTCTACAAAAGTTACGCCCTTTTTTTTCATTTTAAATTTCTAATATTTTTTAAATAATTTTTATAATGAAATATTAGCATTTTTGCTCAATAGCTTCCAGGTAATGTGATCAATTGACTCAAAATCAATATTGAATCATAGCGCTCCATCGTCTACAAAAGTTACGCCCTTTATTTTTCCATTTTAAATTTCTAATATTTTTTAAATAATTTTTATTATGAAATACTAGCATTTTTGGTCAATAGCTTCCAGGTAATGTGATCAATTGACTCAAAATCAATATTGGATAATAGCACTGCATCATTTTCAAAAGTTATGCCATTTTTTTTTCATTTTACATTTCTAATATTTTTCTTTAATTTTTGTGTGGAAATATTAGCATTTTAGCTCAATAGCTTCCAGGTAATGTGATCAATTGACTCAAAATTAATATTGGATCATAGCACTCCATCATCTTCAAAAGTTACACCCTTTATTTTTACATTTTAAGTTTTTAATGTTTTTTCAATAATTTTTATAATGAAATATTAGCATTTTTGCTCAATAGCTTCCAGGTAATGTGATCAATTGACTCAAAATCAATATTGAATCATAGCACTCCATCATCTTCTAAAGTTACGCCCTTTTTTTACATTTTAAGTTTTTAATTTTTTTCATTAATTTTTATGTGGAAATATTAGCAATTTAGCTCAATAGCTTCCAGGTAATGTGATCAATTGACTCAAAATCAATATTGGATAATAGCACTGCATCATCTTCAAAAGTTACGCCCTTTATTTTTACATTTTAAGTTTTTAACTTTTTTTAAACTAATTTTTATAATGAAATATTAGCATTTTTGCTCAATAGCTTCCAGGTAATGTGATCAATTGACTCAAAATCAATATTGAATCATAGCACTCCATCATCTTCTAAAGTTACGCCCTTTTTTTACATTTTAAGTTTTTAATTTTTTTCATTAATTTTTATGTGGAAATATTAGCAATTTAGCTCAATAGCTTCCAGGTAATGTGATCAATTGACTCAAAATCAATATTGGATAATAGCACTGCATCATCTTCAAAAGTTACGCCCTTTATTTTTACATTTTAAGTTTTTAACTTTTTTTAAATTAATTTTTATAATGAAATATTAGCATTTTAGCTCAATAGCTTCCAGGTAATGTGATCAATTGACTCAAAATCAATATTGAATCATAGCACTCCATCATCTTCTAAAGTTACACCCTTTATTTTTACATTTTAAATATCTAATATTTTTATTAATTTTATGTGGAAATATTAGCATTTTTGCTCAATAGCTTCCAGGTAATGTAATCCATTGACTCAAAATCAATATTGAATCATAGCGCTCCATCGTCTACAAAAGTTATGCCCTTTATTTTTGCATTTTACATTTCTAATATTTTTTTATTAATTTTTATGTTGAAATATTAGCATTTTTGCTCAATAGCTTCAAGGTAATATGATCAATTGAATCAAAATCAGTATTGAATCATAGCACTCCATCATCTTCTAAAGTTACCCCCTTTTTTTTTACATTTTAAGTTTTTAATTTTTTTTCATTAATTTTTATGTGTAAATATTAGCAATTTAGCTCAATAGCTTCAAGGTAATGTGATCAATTGACTCAAAATCAATATTGGATAATAGCACTGCATCATCTTCAAAAGTTACGCCCTTTATTTTTTACATTTTAAATTTCTAATATTTTTTAATACATTTTTATAATGAAATATTAGCATTTTTGCTCAATAGCTTCCATGTAATGTGATCAATTGACTCAAAATCAATATTGAATCATAGCACTCCATCATCTTCTAAAGTTACACCCTTTATTTTTACATTTTAAATATCTAATATTTTTTATTAATTTTATGTGGAAATATTAGCATTTTTGCTCAATAGCTTCCAGGTAATGTGATCAATTGACTCAAAATCAATATTGAATCATAGCGCTCCATCGTCTACAAAAGTTACGCCCTTTTTTTTCATTTTAAATTTCTAATATTTTTTAAATAATTTTTATAATGAAATATTAGCATTTTTGCTCAATAGCTTCCAGGTAATGTGATCAATTGACTCAAAATCAATATTGAATCATAGCGCTCCATCGTCTACAAAAGTTACGCCCTTTATTTTTCCATTTTAAATTTCTAATATTTTTTAAATAATTTTTATTATGAAATACTAGCATTTTTGGTCAATAGCTTCCAGGTAATGTGATCAATTGACTCAAAATCAATATTGGATAATAGCACTGCATCATTTTCAAAAGTTATGCCATTTTTTTTTCATTTTACATTTCTAATATTTTTCTTTAATTTTTGTGTGGAAATATTAGCATTTTAGCTCAATAGCTTCCAGGTAATGTGATCAATTGACTCAAAATCAATATTGGATCATAGCACTCCATCATCTTCAAAAGTTACACCCTTTATTTTTACATTTTAAGTTTTTAATGTTTTTTCAATAATTTTTATAATGAAATATTAGCATTTTTGCTCAATAGCTTCCAGGTAATGTGATCAATTGACTCAAAATCAATATTGAATCATAGCACTCCATCATCTTCTAAAGTTACGCCCTTTTTTTACATTTTAAGTTTTTAATTTTTTTCATTAATTTTTATGTGGAAATATTAGCAATTTAGCTCAATAGCTTCCAGGTAATGTGATCAATTGACTCAAAATCAATATTGGATAATAGCACTGCATCATCTTCAAAAGTTACGCCCTTTATTTTTACATTTTAAGTTTTTAACTTTTTTTAAACTAATTTTTATAATGAAATATTAGCATTTTTGCTCAATAGCTTCCAGGTAATGTGATCAATTGACTCAAAATCAATATTGAATCATAGCACTCCATCATCTTCTAAAGTTACACCCTTTATTTTTACATTTTAAATATCTAATATTTTTATTAATTTTATGTGTAAATATTAGCATTTTTGCTCAATAGCTTCCAGGTAATGTAATCAATTGACTCAAAATCAATATTGAATCATAGCGCTCCATCGTCTACAAAAGTTATGCCCTTTATTTTTGCATTTTACATTTCTAATATTTTTTTATTAATTTTTATGTTGAAATATTAGCATTTTTGCTCAATAGCTTCAAGGTAATATGATCAATTGAATCAAAATCAGTATTGAATCATAGCACTCCATCATCTTCTAAAGTTACGCCCTTTTTTTTACATTTTAAGTTTTTAATTTTTTTTCATTAATTTTTATGTGTAAATATTAGCAATTTAGCTCAATAGCTTCCAGGTAATGTGATCAATTGACTCAAAATCAATATTGGATCATAGCACTGCATCATCTTCAAAAGTTACACCATTTTTTTTACATTTTACATTTCTAATATTTTTTAATGTTTGTGTGGAAATATTAGCATTTTAGCTCAATAACTTCCAGGTAATGTGATCAATTGACTCAAAATCAATATTGAATCATAGCGCTCTATCGTCTACAAAAGTTACGCCCTTTATTTTTTCATTTAAAATTTCTAATATTTTTTAAATAATTTTTATTATGAAATATTAGCATTTTTGGTCAATAGCTTCCAGGTAATGTGATCAATTGACTCAAAATCAATATTGGATAATAGCACTGCATCATCTTCAAAAGTTACTCCATTTTTTTTACATTTTACTTTTCTAATATTTTTCTTTAATTTTTGAGTGGAAATATTAGCATTTTAGCTCAATAGCTTCCAGGTAATGTGATCAATTGACTCAAAATCAATATTGAATCATAACACTCCATCATCTTCTAAAGTTACGCCCTTTTTTTACATTTTAAGTTTTTTATTTTTTTTCATTAATTTTTATGTGGAAATATTAGCAATTTAGCTCAATAGCTTCAAGGTAATGTAATCAATTGACTCAAAATCAATATTGAATCATAGCGCTCCATCGTCTACAAAAGTTATGCCCTTTATTTTTGCATTTTACATTTCTAATATTTTTTTTATTAATTTTTATGTTGAAATATTAGCATTTTTGCTCAATAGCTTCAAGGTAATATGATCAATTGAATCAAAATCAGTATTGAATCATAGCACTCCATCATCTTCTAAAGTTACGCCCTTTTTTTACATTTTAAGTTTTTAATTTTTTTTCATTAATTTTTATGTGTAAATATTAGCAATTTAGCTCAATAGCTTCCAGGTAATGTGATCAATTGACTCAAAATCAATATTGGATCATAGCACTGCATCATCTTCAAAAGTTACACCATTTTTTTTACATTTTACATTTCTAATATTTTTTAATGTTTGTGTGGAAATATTAGCATTTTAGCTCAATAACTTCCAGGTAATGTGATCAATTGACTCAAAATCAATATTGAATCATAGCGCTCTATCGTCTACAAAAGTTACGCCCTTTATTTTTTCATTTTAAATTTCTAATATTTTTTAAATAATTTTTATTATGAAATATTAGCATTTTTGGTCAATAGCTTCCAGGTAATGTGATCAATTGACTCAAAATCAATATTGGATAATAGCACTGCATCATCTTCAAAAGTTACGCCATTTTTTTTACATTTTACTTTTCTAATATTTTTCTTTAATTTTTGAGTGGAAATATTAGCATTTTAGCTCAATAGCTTCCAGGTAATGTGATCAATTGACTCAAAATCAATATTGAATCATAACACTCCATCATCTTCTAAAGTTACGCCCTTTTTTTACATTTTAAGTTTTTTATTTTTTTTCATTAATTTTTATGTGGAAATATTAGCAATTTAGCTCAATAGCTTCAAGGTAATGTGATCAATTGACTCAAAATCAATATTGGATAATAGCACTGCATCATCTTCAAAAGTTACGCCCTTTATTTTTTACATTTTAAATTTCTAATATTTTTTAATACATTTTTATAATGAAATATTAGCATTTTTGCTCAATAGCTTCCATGTAATGTGATCAATTGACTCAAAATCAATATTGAATCATAGCACTCCATCATCTTCTAAAGTTACACCCTTTATTTTTACATTTTAAATATCAAATATTTTTTATTAATTTTATGTGGAAATATTAGCATTTTTGCTCAATAGCTTCCAGGTAATGTGATCAATTGACTCAAAATCAATATTGAATCATAGCGCTCCATCGTCTACAAAAGTTACGCCCTTTTTTTTCATTTTAAATTTCTAATATTTTTTAAATAATTTTTATAATGAAATATTAGCATTTTTGCTCAATAGCTTCCAGGTAATGTGATCAATTGACTCAAAATCAATATTGAATCATAGCGCTCCATCGTCTACAAAAGTTACGCCCTTTATTTTTCCATTTTAAATTTCTAATATTTTTTAAATAATTTTTATTATGAAATACTAGCATTTTTGGTCAATAGCTTCCAGGTAATGTGATCAATTGACTCAAAATCAATATTGGATAATAGCACTGCATCATTTTCAAAAGTTATGCCATTTTTTTTACATTTTACATTTCTAATATTTTTCTTTAATTTTTGTGTGGAAATATTAGCATTTTAGCTCAATAGCTTCCAGGTAATGTGATCAATTGACTCAAAATCAATATTGGATCATAGCACTCCATCATCTTCAAAAGTTACACCCTTTATTTTTACATTTTAAGTTTTTAATGTTTTTTCAATAATTTTTATAATGAAATATTAGCATTTTTGCTCAATAGCTTCCAGGTAATGTGATCAATTGACTCAAAATCAATATTGAATCATAGCACTCCATCATCTTCTAAAGTTACGCCCTTTTTTTACATTTTAAGTTTTTAATTTTTTTCATTAATTTTTATGTGGAAATATTAGCAATTTAGCTCAATAGCTTCCAGGTAATGTGATCAATTGACTCAAAATCAATATTGGATAATAGCACTGCATCATCTTCAAAAGTTACGCCCTTTATTTTTACATTTTAAGTTTTTAACTTTTTTTAAATTAATTTTTATAATGAAATATTAGCATTTTTGCTCAATAGCTTCCAGGTAATGTGATCAATTGACTCAAAATCAATATTGAATCATAGCACTCCATCATCTTCTAAAGTTACACCCTTTATTTTTACATTTTAAATATCTAATATTTTTATTAATTTTATGTGGAAATATTAGCATTTTTGCTCAATAGCTTCCAGGTAATGTAATCAATTGACTCAAAATCAATATTGAATCATAGCGCTCCATCGTCTACAAAAGTTATGCCCTTTATTTTTGCATTTTACATTTCTAATATTTTTTTATTAATTTTTATGTTGAAATATTAGCATTTTTGCTCAATAGCTTCAAGGTAATATGATCAATTGAATCAAAATCAGTATTGAATCATAGCACTCCATCATCTTCTAAAGTTACGCCCTTTTTTTTACATTTTAAGTTTTTAATTTTTTTTCATTAATTTTTATGTGTAAATATTAGCAATTTAGCTCAATAGCTTCCAGGTAATGTGATCAATTGACTCAAAATCAATATTGGATCATAGCACTGCATCATCTTCAAAAGTTACACCATTTTTTTTACATTTTACATTTCTAATATTTTTTAATGTTTGTGTGGAAATATTAGCATTTTAGCTCAATAACTTCCAGGTAATGTGATCAATTGACTCAAAATCAATATTGAATCATAGCGCTCTATCGTCTACAAAAGTTACACCCTTTATTTTTTCATTTTAAATTTCTAATATTTTTTAAATAATTTTTATTATGAAATATTAGCATTTTTGGTCAATAGCTTCCAGGTAATGTGATCAATTGACTCAAAATCAATATTGGATAATAGCACTGCATCATCTTCAAAAGTTACGCCATTTTTTTTACATTTTACTTTTCTAATATTTTTCTTTAATTTTTGAGTGGAAATATTAGCATTTTAGCTCAATAGCTTCCAGGTAATGTGATCAATTGACTCAAAATCAATATTGAATCATAACACTCCATCATCTTCTAAAGTTACGCCCTTTTTTTACATTTTAAGTTTTTTATTTTTTTTCATTAATTTTTATGTGGAAATATTAGCAATTTAGCTCAATAGCTTCAAGGTAATGTGATCAATTGACTCAAAATCAATATTGGATAATAGCACTGCATCATCTTCAAAAGTTACGCCCTTTATTTTTTACATTTTAAATTTCTAATATTTTTTAATACATTTTTATAATGAAATATTAGCATTTTTGCTCAATAGCTTCCATGTAATGTGATCAATTGACTCAAAATCAATATTGAATCATAGCTCTCCATCATCTTCTAAAGTTACACCCTTTATTTTTACATTTTAAATATCTAATATTTTTATTAATTTTATGTGGAAATATTAGCATTTTTGCTCAATAGCTTCCAGGTAATGTAATCAATTGACTCAAAATCAATATTGAATCATAGCGCTCCATCGTCTACAAAAGTTATGCCCTTTATTTTTGCATTTTACATTTCTAATATTTTTTTATTAATTTTTATGTTGAAATATTAGCATTTTTGCTCAATAGCTTCAAGGTAATATGATCAATTGAATCAAAATCAGTATTGAATCATAGCACTCCATCATCTTCTAAAGTTACGCCCTTTTTTTTACATTTTAAGTTTTTAATTTTTTTTCATTAATTTTTATGTGTAAATATTAGCAATTTAGCTCAATAGCTTCCAGGTAATGTGATCAATTGACTCAAAATCAATATTGGATCATAGCACTGCATCATCTTCAAAAGTTACACCATTTTTTTTACATTTTACATTTCTAATATTTTTTAATGTTTGTGTGGAAATATTAGCATTTTAGCTCAATAACTTCCAGGTAATGTGATCAATTGACTCAAAATCAATATTGAATCATAGCGCTCTATCGTCTACAAAAGTTACACCCTTTATTTTTTCATTTTAAATTTCTAATATTTTTTAAATAATTTTTATTATGAAATATTAGCATTTTTGGTCAATAGCTTCCAGGTAATGTGATCAATTGACTCAAAATCAATATTGGATAATAGCACTGCATCATCTTCAAAAGTTACGCCATTTTTTTTACATTTTACTTTTCTAATATTTTTCTTTAATTTTTGAGTGGAAATATTAGCATTTTAGCTCAATAGCTTCCAGGTAATGTGATCAATTGACTCAAAATCAATATTGAATCATAACACTCCATCATCTTCTAAAGTTACGCCCTTTTTTTACATTTTAAGTTTTTTATTTTTTTTCATTAATTTTTATGTGGAAATATTAGCAATTTAGCTCAATAGCTTCAAGGTAATGTGATCAATTGACTCAAAATCAATATTGGATAATAGCACTGCATCATCTTCAAAAGTTACGCCCTTTATTTTTTACATTTTAAATTTCTAATATTTTTTAATACATTTTTATAATGAAATATTAGCATTTTTGCTCAATAGCTTCCATGTAATGTGATCAATTGACTCAAAATCAATATTGAATCATAGCACTCCATCATCTTCTAAAGTTACACCCTTTATTTTTACATTTTAAATATCAAATATTTTTTAAATAATTTTTATAATGAAATATTAGCATTTTTGCTCAATAGCTTCCAGGTAATGTGATCAATTGACTCAAAATCAATATTGAATCATAGCGCTCCATCGTCTACAAAAGTTACGCCCTTTATTTTTCCATTTTAAATTTCTAATATTTTTTAAATAATTTTTATTATGAAATACTAGCATTTTTGGTCAATAGCTTCCAGGTAATGTGATCAATTGACTCAAAATCAATATTGGATAATAGCACTGCATCATTTTCAAAAGTTATGCCATTTTTTTTACATTTTACATTTCTAATATTTTTCTTTAATTTTTGTGTGGAAATATTAGCATTTTAGCTCAATAGCTTCCAGGTAATGTGATCAATTGACTCAAAATCAATATTGGATCATAGCACTCCATCATCTTCAAAAGTTACACCCTTTATTTTTACATTTTAAGTTTTTATTGTTTTTTCAATAATTTTTATAATGAAATATTAGCATTTTTGCTCAATAGCTTCCAGGTAATGTGATCAATTGACTCAAAATCAATATTGAATCATAGCACTCCATCATCTTCTAAAGTTACGCCCTTTTTTTACATTTTAAGTTTTTAATTTTTTTCATTAATTTTTATGTGGAAATATTAGCAATTTAGCTCAATAGCTTCCAGGTAATGTGATCAATTGACTCAAAATCAATATTGGATAATAGCACTGCATCATCTTCAAAAGTTACGCCCTTTATTTTTACATTTTAAGTTTTTAACTTTTTTTAAATTAATTTTTATAATGAAATATTAGCATTTTTGCTCAATAGCTTCCAGGTAATGTGATCAATTGACTCAAAATCAATATTGAATCATAGCACTCCATCATCTTCTAAAGTTACACCCTTTATTTTTACATTTTAAATATCTAATATTTTTATTAATTTTATGTGGAAATATTAGCATTTTTGCTCAATAGCTTCCAGGTAATGTAATCAATTGACTCAAAATCAATATTGAATCATAGCGCTCCATCGTCTACAAAAGTTATGCCCTTTATTTTTGCATTTTACATTTCTAATATTTTTTTATTAATTTTTATGTTGAAATATTAGCATTTTTGCTCAATAGCTTCAAGGTAATATGATCAATTGAATCAAAATCAGTATTGAATCATAGCACTCCATCATCTTCTAAAGTTACGCCCTTTTTTTTACATTTTAAGTTTTTAATTTTTTTTCATTAATTTTTATGTGTAAATATTAGCAATTTAGCTCAATAGCTTCCAGGTAATGTGATCAATTGACTCAAAATCAATATTGGATCATAGCACTGCATCATCTTCAAAAGTTACACCATTTTTTTTACATTTTACATTTCTAATATTTTTTAATGTTTGTGTGGAAATATTAGCATTTTAGCTCAATAACTTCCAGGTAATGTGATCAATTGACTCAAAATCAATATTGAATCATAGCGCTCTATCGTCTACAAAAGTTACACCCTTTATTTTTTCATTTTAAATTTCTAATATTTTTTAAATAATTTTTATTATGAAATATTAGCATTTTTGGTCAATAGCTTCCAGGTAATGTGATCAATTGACTCAAAATCAATATTGGATAATAGCACTGCATCATCTTCAAAAGTTACACCATTTTTTTTACATTTTACTTTTCTAATATTTTTCTTTAATTTTTGAGTGGAAATATTAGCATTTTAGCTCAATAGCTTCCAGGTAATGTGATCAATTGACTCAAAATCAATATTGAATCATAACACTCCATCATCTTCTAAAGTTACGCCCTTTTTTTACATTTTAAGTTTTTTATTTTTTTTCATTAATTTTTATGTGGAAATATTAGCAATTTAGCTCAATAGCTTCAAGGTAATGTGATCAATTGACTCAAAATCAATATTGGATAATAGCACTGCATCATCTTCAAAAGTTACGCCCTTTATTTTTTACATTTTAAATTTCTAATATTTTTTAATACATTTTTATAATGAAATATTAGCATTTTTGCTCAATAGCTTCCATGTAATGTGATCAATTGACTCAAAATCAATATTGAATCATAGCACTCCATCATCTTCTAAAGTTACACCCTTTATTTTTACATTTTAAATATCTAATATTTTTTATTAATTTTATGTGGAAATATTAGCATTTTTGCTCAATAGTTTCCAGGCAATGTGATCAATTGACTCAAAATCAATATTGAATCATAGCGCTCCATCGTCTACAAAAGTTACGCCCTTTTTTTCATTTTAAATTTCTAATATTTTTTCATTGATTTTTATAATGAAATATTAGCATTTTAGCTCAATAGCTTCCAGGTAATGTGATCAATTGACACAAAATCAATATTGAATCATACCACTCAATCGTCTTCTAAAGTTACGCCCTTTTTTTACATTTTAAGTTTTTAATTTTTTTCATTAATTTTTATGTGGAAATATTAGCAATTTAGCTCAATAGCTTCCAGGTAATGTGATCAATTGACACAAAATCAATATTGAATCATACCACTCAATCGTCTTCTAAAGTTACGCCCTTTTTTTACATTTTAAGTTTTTAATTTTTTTCATTAATTTTTATGTGGAAATATTAGCAATTTAGCTCAATAGCTTCCAGGTAATGTGATCAATTGACTCAAAATCAATATTGGATAATAGCACTGCATCATCTTCAAAAGTTACGCCATTTATTTTTTACATTTTAAATTTCTAATATTTTTAAAACATTTTTATAATGATATATTAGCATTTATGCTCAATAGCTTCCATGTAATGTGATCAATTGACTCAAAATCAATATTGAATCATAGCACTCCATCATCTTCTAAAGTTACGCCCTTTTTTTACATTTTAAGTTTTTAATTTTTTTTCATTAATTTTTATGTGGAAATATTAGCAATTTAGCTCAATAGCTTCCTGGTAATGTGATCAATTGACTCAAAATCAATATTGGATAATAGCACTGCATCATCTTCAAAAGTTATGCCATTTTTTTTACATTTTACATTTCTAATATTTTTCTTTAATTTTTGTGTTTAAATATTAGCATTTTAGCTCAATAGCTTCCAGGTAATGTGATCAATTGACTCAAAATCAATATTGGATCATAGCACTCCATCATCTTCAAAAGTTACACCCTTTATCTTTACATTTTAAATTTTAAATTTTTTTTCATTGATTTTTATAATGAAATATTAGCATTTTTGCTCAATAGCTTCCAGGTAATGTGATCAATTGACTCAAAATCAATATTGAATCATAGCACTCCATCATCTTCTAAAGTTACGCCCTTTTTTTACATTTTAAGTTTTTAATGTTTTTCATTAATTTTTATGTGGAAATATTAGCATTTTTGCTCAATAGCTTCCAGGTAATGTGATCAATTGACTCAAAATCAATATTGGATCATAGCACTCCATCATCTTCAAAAGTTACACCCTTTATTTTTACATTTTAAATTTTAAATATTTTTTCATTGATTTTTATAATGAAATATTAGCATCTTTGCTCAATAGCTTCTAGGTAATGTGACCAATTGACTCAAAATCAATATTGAATCATAGCACTCCATCAGTTTCAAAAGTTACACCCTTTATTTTTACATTTTAAATTTTAAATTTTTTTTCATTGATTTTTTATAATGAAATATTAGCATTTTTGCTCAATAGCTTCCAGGTAATGTGATCAATTGACTCAAAATCAATATTGAATCATAGCACTCCATCGTCTACAAAAGTTGCGCCCTTTTTTTTACATTTTAAGTTTGTAATATTTTTTTAATTAATTTTTATAATGAAATATTAGCATCTTTGCTCAATAGCTTCTAGGTAGTGTGACCAATTGACTCAAAATCAATATTGAATCATAGCACTCCATCATCTTCAAATGTTACGCCCCTTTTTTACATTTTAAGTTTTTAATATTTGTTTATTAATTTTTATAATGAAATATTAGAATTTTTACTCATTAGCTTCCAGGTAATGTGATCAATTGACTCAAAATCAATATTGGATCATAGCACACCATAGTCTACAAAAGTTACGCCCTTTATTATTGCATTTTACATTTCTAATATTTTTTCATTAATTTTTATGTGGAAATATTAGCATTTTTGCTCAATAGCTTCCATGTAATGTGATCAATTGACTCAAAATCAATATTGAATCATAGCACTCCATCATCTTCTAAAGTTACACCCTTTATTTTTACATTTTAAATATCTAATATTTTTTATTAATTTTATCTGGAAATATTAGCATTTTTGCTCAATAGCTTCCAGGTAATGTGATCAATTGACTCAAAATCAATATTGAATTATAGCGCTCCATCGTCTACAAAATATATGCCCTTTATTTTTTCATTTTAAATTTCTAATATTTTTTAAATAATTTTTATTTTGAAATATTAGCATTTTTGGTCAATAGCTTCCAGGTAAGGTGATCAATTGACTCAAAATCAATATTGGATAATAGCACTGCATCATCTTCAAACGTTACGCCATTTTTTTTTACATTTTACATTTCTAATATTTTTCTTTAATTTTTGTGTTTAAATATTAGCATTTTAGCTCAATAGCTTCCAGGTAATGTGATCAATTGACTCAAAATCAATATTGGATCATAGCACTCCATCATCTTCAAAAGTTACACCCTTTATTTTTACAGTTTAAGTTTTAAATTTTTTTTCAATAATTTTTATAATGAAATATTAAAATTTTGGTCAATAGCTTCCAGGTAATGTGATCAATTGACTCAAAATCAATATTGAATCATAGCACTCCATCATCTTCTAAAGTTACGCCCTTTTTTTACATTTTAAGTTTTTAATTTTTTTTCATTAATTTTTATGTGGAAATATTAGCAATTTAGCTCAATAGCTTCCAGGTAATGTGATCAATTGACTCAAAATCAATATTGGATAATAGCACTGCATCATCTTCAAAAGTTACACCATTTTTTTTAAATTTTACATTTCTAATATTTTTCTTTAATTTTTGTGTTTAAATATTAGCATTTTAGCTCAATAGCTTCCAGGTAATGTGATCAATTGACTCAAAATCAATATTGGATCATAGCACTCCATCATCTTCAAAAGTTACACCCTTTATTTTTACAGTTTAAGTTTTAAATTTTTTTTCAATAATTTTTATAATGAAATATTAAAATTTTGGTCAATAGCTTCCAGGTAATGTGATCAATTGACTCAAAATCAATATTGAATCATAGCACTCCATCATCTTCTAAAGTTACGCCCTTTTTTTACATTTTAAGTTTTTAATTTTTTTTCATTAATTTTTATGTGGAAATATTAGCAATTTAGCTCAATAGCTTCCAGGTAATGTGATCAATTGACTCAAAATCAATATTGGATAATAGCACTGCATCATCTTCAAAAGTTACGCCATTTTTTTTACATTTCTAATATTTTTCTTTAATTTTTGTGTGGAAATATTAGCATTTTAGCTCAATAGCTTCCAGGTAATGTGATCAATTGACTCAAAATCAATATTGGATCATAGCACTCCATCATCTTCAAAAGTTACACCCTTTATTTTTACATTTTAAATTTTAAATTTTTTTTCATTGATTTTTATAATGAAATATTAGCATTTTTGCTCAATAGCTTCCAGGTAATGTGATCAATTGACTCAAAATCAATATTAAATCATAGCACTCCATCGTCTACAAAAGTTGCGCCCTTTTTTTTACATTTTAAGTTTGTAATATTTTTTTAATTAATTTTTATAATGAAATATTAGCATCTTTGCTCAATAGCTTCTAGGTAATGTGACCAATTGACTCAAAATCAATATTGAATCATAGCACTCCATCATCTTCAAAAGTTACGACTTTTTTTTTACATTTTAAGTTTTTAATATTTTTTTTATTAATTTTTATAATGAAATATTAACATTTTTGCTCAATAGCTTCCAGGTAATGTGATCAATTGACTCAAAATCAATATTGAATCATAGCACTCCATCATCTTCTAAAGTTACGCCCTTTTTTTACATTTTAAGTTTTTAATTTTTTTTCATTAATTTTTATGTGGAAATATTAGCAATTTAGCTCAATAGCTTCCTGGTAATGTGATCAATTGACTCAAAATCAATATTGGATAATAGCACTGCATCATCTTCAAAAGTTATGCCATTTTTTTTACATTTTACATTTCTAATATTTTTCTTTAATTTTTGTGTTTAAATATTAGCATTTTAGCTCAATAGCTTCCAGGTAATGTGATCAATTGACTCAAAATCAATATTGGATCATAGCACTCCATCATCTTCAAAAGTTACACCCTTTATCTTTACATTTTAAATTTTAAATTTTTTTTCATTGATTTTTATAATGAAATATTAGCATTTTTGCTCAATAGCTTCCAGGTAATGTGATCAATTGACTCAAAATCAATATTGAATCATAGCACTCCATCATCTTCTAAAGTTACGCCCTTTTTTTACATTTTAAGTTTTTAATGTTTTTCATTAATTTTTATGTGGAAATATTAGCATTTTTGCTCAATAGCTTCCAGGTAATGTGATCAATTGACTCAAAATCAATATTGGATCATAGCACTCCATCATCTTCAAAAGTTACACCCTTTATTTTTACATTTTAAATTTTAAATATTTTTTCATTGATTTTTATAATGAAATATTAGCATCTTTGCTCAATAGCTTCTAGGTAATGTGACCAATTGACTCAAAATCAATATTGAATCATAGCACTCCATCAGTTTCAAAAGTTACACCCTTTATTTTTACATTTTAAATTTTAAATTTTTTTTCATTGATTTTTTATAATGAAATATTAGCATTTTTGCTCAATAGCTTCCAGGTAATGTGATCAATTGACTCAAAATCAATATTGAATCATAGCACTCCATCGTCTACAAAAGTTGCGCCCTTTTTTTTACATTTTAAGTTTGTAATATTTTTTTAATTAATTTTTATAATGAAATATTAGCATCTTTGCTCAATAGCTTCTAGGTAGTGTGACCAATTGACTCAAAATCAATATTGAATCATAGCACTCCATCATCTTCAAATGTTACGCCCCTTTTTTACATTTTAAGTTTTTAATATTTGTTTATTAATTTTTATAATGAAATATTAGAATTTTTACTCATTAGCTTCCAGGTAATGTGATCAATTGACTCAAAATCAATATTGGATCATAGCACACCATAGTCTACAAAAGTTACGCCCTTTATTATTGCATTTTACATTTCTAATATTTTTTCATTAATTTTTATGTGGAAATATTAGCATTTTTGCTCAATAGCTTCCATGTAATGTGATCAATTGACTCAAAATCAATATTGAATCATAGCACTCCATCATCTTCTAAAGTTACACCCTTTATTTTTACATTTTAAATATCTAATATTTTTTATTAATTTTATCTGGAAATATTAGCATTTTTGCTCAATAGCTTCCAGGTAATGTGATCAATTGACTCAAAATCAATATTGAATTATAGCGCTCCATCGTCTACAAAATATATGCCCTTTATTTTTTCATTTTAAATTTCTAATATTTTTTAAATAATTTTTATTTTGAAATATTAGCATTTTTGGTCAATAGCTTCCAGGTAAGGTGATCAATTGACTCAAAATCAATATTGGATAATAGCACTGCATCATCTTCAAACGTTACGCCATTTTTTTTTACATTTTACATTTCTAATATTTTTCTTTAATTTTTGTGTTTAAATATTAGCATTTTAGCTCAATAGCTTCCAGGTAATGTGATCAATTGACTCAAAATCAATATTGGATCATAGCACTCCATCATCTTCAAAAGTTACACCCTTTATTTTTACAGTTTAAGTTTTAAATTTTTTTTCAATAATTTTTATAATGAAATATTAAAATTTTGGTCAATAGCTTCCAGGTAATGTGATCAATTGACTCAAAATCAATATTGAATCATAGCACTCCATCATCTTCTAAAGTTACGCCCTTTTTTTACATTTTAAGTTTTTAATTTTTTTTCATTAATTTTTATGTGGAAATATTAGCAATTTAGCTCAATAGCTTCCAGGTAATGTGATCAATTGACTCAAAATCAATATTGGATAATAGCACTGCATCATCTTCAAAAGTTACGCCATTTTTTTTAAATTTTACATTTCTAATATTTTTCTTTAATTTTTGTGTTTAAATATTAGCATTTTAGCTCAATAGCTTCCAGGTAATGTGATCAATTGACTCAAAATCAATATTGGATCATAGCACTCCATCATCTTCAAAAGTTACACCCTTTATTTTTACAGTTTAAGTTTTAAATTTTTTTTCAATAATTTTTATAATGAAATATTAAAATTTTGGTCAATAGCTTCCAGGTAATGTGATCAATTGACTCAAAATCAATATTGAATCATAGCACTCCATCATCTTCTAAAGTTACGCCCTTTTTTTACATTTTAAGTTTTTAATTTTTTTTCATTAATTTTTATGTGGAAATATTAGCAATTTAGCTCAATAGCTTCCAGGTAATGTGATCAATTGACTCAAAATCAATATTGGATAATAGCACTGCATCATCTTCAAAAGTTACGCCATTTTTTTTACATTTCTAATATTTTTCTTTAATTTTTGTGTGGAAATATTAGCATTTTAGCTCAATAGCTTCCAGGTAATGTGATCAATTGACTCAAAATCAATATTGGATCATAGCACTCCATCATCTTCAAAAGTTACACCCTTTATTTTTACATTTTAAATTTTAAATTTTTTTTCATTGATTTTTATAATGAAATATTAGCATTTTTGCTCAATAGCTTCCAGGTAATGTGATCAATTGACTCAAAATCAATATTAAATCATAGCACTCCATCGTCTACAAAAGTTGCGCCCTTTTTTTTACATTTTAAGTTTGTAATATTTTTTTAATTAATTTTTATAATGAAATATTAGCATCTTTGCTCAATAGCTTCTAGGTAATGTGACCAATTGACTCAAAATCAATATTGAATCATAGCACTCCATCATCTTCAAAAGTTACGACTTTTTTTTTACATTTTAAGTTTTTAATATTTTTTTTATTAATTTTTATAATGAAATATTAACATTTTTGCTCAATAGCT
The DNA here is from genome assembly GCA_030533445.1 of Cyprinodon diabolis. Lineage (NCBI taxonomy): Eukaryota > Metazoa > Chordata > Actinopteri > Cyprinodontiformes > Cyprinodontidae > Cyprinodon > Cyprinodon diabolis. Next base: position 69,186 of record JARPUW010000930.1, read on the forward strand.
TCCAGGTAATGTGATCAATTGACTCAAAATCAATATTGAATCATAGCACTCCATCATCTACAAAAGTTACGCCCTTTATTTTTTCATTTTAAGTTTTTTATATTTTTTTATTAATTTTTATAATGAAATATTAGCATTTTTGCTCAATAGCTTCCATGTAATGTGATCAATTGACTCAAAATCAATATTGAATCATAGCACTCCATCATCTTCTAAAGTTACACCCTTTATTTTTACATTTTAAATATGTAATATTTTTTATTAATTTTATGTGGAAATATTAGCATTTTTACTCAATAGCTTCCAGGTAATGTGATCAATTGACTCAAAATCAATATTGAATCATAGCGCTCCATCGTCTACAAAAGTTACGCCCTTTATTTTTTCATTTTAAGTTTTTAATTTTTTTCATTAATATTTATAATGAAATATTAGCATTTTTGCTCAATAGCTTCCAGGTAATGTGATCAATTGACTCAAAATCAATATTGAATCATAGCACTGCATCATCTTCAAAAGTTACGCCATTTTTTTATACATTTTACATTTCTAAAATTTTTCTTTAATTTTTGTGTGGATATTACTAGCATTTTTGCTCAATAGCTTCCAGGTAATGTGATCAATTGACTCAAAATCAATATTGAATCATAGCGCTCCATCGTCTACAAAAGTTACGCCCATTATTCTTTCATTTTAAGTTTTTAATTTTTTTTCATTAATTTTTATAATGAAATATTAGCATTTTTTCTCAATAGCTTCCAGGTAATGTGATCAATTGACTCAAAATCAATATTGAATCATAGCACTCCATCATCTTCAAAAGTTACGCCCCTTTTTTACATTTTAAGTTTTTAATATTTGTTTATTAATTTTTATAATGAAATATTAGAATTTTTACTCATTAGCTTCCAGGTAATGTGATCAATTGACTCAAAATCAATATTGGATCATAGCACACCATGGTCTACAAAAGTTACGCCCTTTATTTTTGCATTTTACATTTCTAATATTTTTTCATTAATTTTTATGTGGAAATATTAGCATTTTTGCTCAATAGCTTCCATGTAATGTGATCAATTGACTCAAAATCAATATTGAATCATAGCACTCCATCATCTTCTAAAGTTACACCCTTTATTTTTACATTTTAAATATCTAATATTTTTTATTAATTTTATGTGGAAATATTAGCATTTTTGCTCAATAGCTTCAAGGTAATGTGATCAATTGACTCAAAATCAATATTGAATCATAGCGCTCCATCGTCTACAAAAGTTACGCCCTTTATTTTTTCATTTTAAGTTTTTAATTTTTTTTCATTAATTTTTATAATGAAATATTAGCATTTTTGCTCAAGAGCTTCCAGGTAATGTGATCAATTGACTCAAAATCAATATTGGATCATAGCACTCCATCGTCTACAAGAGTTACGCCCTTTATTTTTACATTTTAAGTTTTTAATATTTTTTCATTAATTTTTATAATGAAATATTAGCATTTTTGTTCAATAGCTTCCAGGTAATGTGATCAATTGACTCAAAATCAATATTGGATCATAGCAATCCATCTTCTTCAAAAGTTATGCCCTTTTTTTTTACATTTTAAGTTTGTAATATTTTTTTTATTAATTTTTATAATGAAATATTAGCATTTTTGCTCAATAGCTTCCAGGTAATGTGATCAATTGACTCAAAATCAATATTGGATAATAGCACTGCATCATCTTCAAAAGTTACGCCATTTTTTTTACATTTTACATTTCTAATATTTTTCTTTAATTTTTGTGTGGAAATATTAGCATTTTAGCTCAATAGCTTCCAGGTAATGTGATCAATTGACTCAAAATCAATATTGGATCATAGCACTCCATCATCTTCAAAAGTTACACCCTTTATTTTTACATTTTAAATTTTAAATTTTTTTTCATTGATTTTTATAATGAAATATTAGCATTTTTGCTCAATAGCTTCCAGGTAATGTGATCAATTGACTCAAAATCAATATTAAATCATAGCACTCCATCGTCTACAAAAGTTGCGCCCTTTTTTTACATTTTAAGTTTGTAATATTTTTTTAATTAATTTTTATAATGAAATATTAGCATCTTTGCTCAATAGCTTCTAGGTAATGTGACCAATTGACTCAAAATCAATATTGAATCATAGCACTCCATCATCTTCAAAAGTTACGACTTTTTTTTTACATTTTAAGTTTTTAATATTTTTTTTATTAATTTTTATAATGAAATATTAACATTTTTGCTCAATAGCTTCCAGGTAATGTGATCAATTGACTCAAAATCAATATTGAATCATAGCACTCCATCATCTACAAAAGTTACGCCCTTTATTTTTTCATTTTAAGTTTTTTATATTTTTTTATTAATTTTTATAATGAAATATTAGCATTTTTGCTCAATAGCTTCCATGTAATGTGATCAATTGACTCAAAATCAATATTGAATCATAGCACTCCATCATCTTCTAAAGTTACACCCTTTATTTTTACATTTTAAATATGTAATATTTTTTATTAATTTTATGTGGAAATATTAGCATTTTTACTCAATACCTTCCAGGTAATGTGATCAATTGACTCAAAATCAATATTGAATCATAGCGCTCCATCGTCTACAAAAGTTACGCCCTTTATTTTTTCATTTTAAGTTTTTAATTTTTTTCATTAATATTTATAATGAAATATTAGCATTTTTGCTCAATAGCTTCCAGGTAATGTGATCAATTGACTCAAAATCAATATTGAATCATAGCACTGCATCATCTTCAAAAGTTACGCCATTTTTTTATACATTTTACATTTCTAAAATTTTTCTTTAATTTTTGTGTGGATATTATTAGCATTTTTGCTCAATAGCTTCCAGGTAATGTGATCAATTGACTCAAAATCAATATTGAATCATAGCGCTCCATCGTCTACAAAAGTTACGCCCATTATTCTTTCATTTTAAGTTTTTAATTTTTTTTCATTAATTTTTATAATGAAATATTAGCATTTTTTCTCAATAGCTTCCAGGTAATGTGATCAATTGACTCAAAATCAATATTGAATCATAGCACTCCATCATCTTCAAAAGTTACGCCCCTTTTTTACATTTTAAGTTTTTAATATTTGTTTATTAATTTTTATAATGAAATATTAGAATTTTTACTCATTAGCTTCCAGGTAATGTGATCAATTGACTCAAAATCAATATTGGATCATAGCACACCATGGTCTACAAAAGTTACGCCCTTTATTTTTGCATTTTACATTTCTAATATTTTTTCATTAATTTTTATGTGGAAATATTAGCATTTTTGCTCAATAGCTTCCATGTAATGTGATCAATTGACTCAAAATCAATATTGAATCATAGCACTCCATCATCTTCTAAAGTTACACCCTTTATTTTTACATTTTAAATATCTAATATTTTTTATTAATTTTATGTGGAAATATTAGCATTTTTGCTCAATAGCTTCAAGGTAATGTGATCAATTGACTCAAAATCAATATTGAATCATAGCGCTCCATCGTCTACAAAAGTTACGCCCTTTATTTTTTCATTTTAAGTTTTTAATTTTTTTTCATTAATTTTTATAATGAAATATTAGCATTTTTGCTCAAGAGCTTCCAGGTAATGTGATCAATTGACTCAAAATCAATATTGGATCATAGCACTCCATCGTCTACAAGAGTTACGCCCTTTATTTTTACATTTTAAGTTTTTAATATTTTTTCATTAATTTTTATAATGAAATATTAGCATTTTTGTTCAATAGCTTCCAGGTAATGTGATCAATTGACTCAAAATCAATATTGGATCATAGCAATCCATCTTCTTCAAAAGTTATGCCCTTTTTTTAACATTTTAAGTTTTTTATATTTTTTTATTAATTTTTATAATGAAATATTAGCATTTTTGCTCAATAGCTTCCATGTAATGTGATCAATTGACTCAAAATCAATATTGAATCATAGCACTCCATCATCTTCTAAAGTTACACCCTTTATTTTTACATTTTAAATATGTAATATTTTTTATTAATTTTATGTGGAAATATTAGCATTTTTACTCAATACCTTCCAGGTAATGTGATCAATTGACTCAAAATCAATATTGAATCATAGCGCTCCATCGTCTACAAAAGTTACGCCCTTTATTTTTTCATTTTAAGTTTTTAATTTTTTTCATTAATATTTATAATGAAATATTAGCATTTTTGCTCAATAGCTTCCAGGTAATGTGATCAATTGACTCAAAATCAATATTGAATCATAGCACTGCATCATCTTCAAAAGTTACGCCATTTTTTTATACATTTTACATTTCTAAAATTTTTCTTTAATTTTTGTGTGGATATTATTAGCATTTTTGCTCAATAGCTTCCAGGTAATGTGATCAATTGACTCAAAATCAATATTGAATCATAGCGCTCCATCGTCTACAAAAGTTACGCCCATTATTCTTTCATTTTAAGTTTTTAATTTTTTTTCATTAATTTTTATAATGAAATATTAGCATTTTTTCTCAATAGCTTCCAGGTAATGTGATCAATTGACTCAAAATCAATATTGAATCATAGCACTCCATCATCTTCAAAAGTTACGCCCCTTTTTTACATTTTAAGTTTTTAATATTTGTTTATTAATTTTTATAATGAAATATTAGAATTTTTACTCATTAGCTTCCAGGTAATGTGATCAATTGACTCAAAATCAATATTGGATCATAGCACACCATGGTCTACAAAAGTTACGCCCTTTATTTTTGCATTTTACATTTCTAATATTTTTTCATTAATTTTTATGTGGAAATATTAGCATTTTTGCTCAATAGCTTCCATGTAATGTGATCAATTGACTCAAAATCAATATTGAATCATAGCACTCCATCATCTTCTAAAGTTACACCCTTTATTTTTACATTTTAAATATCTAATATTTTTTATTAATTTTATGTGGAAATATTAGCATTTTTGCTCAATAGCTTCAAGGTAATGTGATCAATTGACTCAAAATCAATATTGAATCATAGCGCTCCATCGTCTACAAAAGTTACGCCCTTTATTTTTTCATTTTAAGTTTTTAATTTTTTTTCATTAATTTTTATAATGAAATATTAGCATTTTTGCTCAAGAGCTTCCAGGTAATGTGATCAATTGACTCAAAATCAATATTGGATCATAGCACTCCATCGTCTACAAGAGTTACGCCCTTTATTTTTACATTTTAAGTTTTTAATATTTTTTCATTAATTTTTATAATGAAATATTAGCATTTTTGTTCAATAGCTTCCAGGTAATGTGATCAATTGACTCAAAATCAATATTGGATCATAGCAATCCATCTTCTTCAAAAGTTATGCCATTTTTTTTACATTTTACATTTCTAATATTTTTCTTTAATTTTTGTGTGGAAATATTAGCATTTTAGCTCAATAGCTTCCAGGTAATGTGATCAATTGACTCAAAATCAATATTGGATCATAGCACTCCATCATCTTCAAAAGTTACACCCTTTAGTTTTACATTTTAAATTTTAAATTTTTTTTCATTGATTTTTATAATGAAATATTAGCATTTTTGCTCAATAGCTTCCAGGTAATGTGATCAATTGACTCAAAATCAATATTAAATCATAGCACTCCATCGTCTACAAAAGTTGCGCCCTTTTTTTTACATTTTAAGTTTGTAATATTTTTTTAATTAATTTTTATAATGAAATATTAGCATCTTTGCTCAATAGCTTCTAGGTAATGTGACCAATTGACTCAAAATCAATATTGAATCATAGCACTCCATCATCTTCAAAAGTTACGACTTTTTTTTTTACATTTTAAGTTTTTAATATTTTTTTTATTAATTTTTATAATGAAATATTAACATTTTTGCTCAATAGCTTCCAGGTAATGTGATCAATTGACTCAAAATCAATATTGAATCATAGCACTCCATCATCTACAAAAGTTACGCCCTTTATTTTTTCATTTTAAGTTTTTTATATTTTTTTATTAATTTTTATAATGAAATATTAGCATTTTTGCTCAATAGCTTCCATGTAATGTGATCAATTGACTCAAAATCAATATTGAATCATAGCACTCCATCATCTTCTAAAGTTACACCCTTTATTTTTACATTTTAAATATGTAATATTTTTTATTAATTTTATGTGGAAATATTAGCATTTTTACTCAATAGCTTCCAGGTAATGTGATCAATTGACTCAAAATCAATATTGAATCATAGCGCTCCATCGTCTACAAAAGTTACGCCCTTTATTTTTTCATTTTAAGTTTTTAATTTTTTTCATTAATATTTATAATGAAATATTAGCATTTTTGCTCAATAGCTTCCAGGTAATGTGATCAATTGACTCAAAATCAATATTGAATCATAGCACTGCATCATCTTCAAAAGTTACGCCATTTTTTTATACATTTTACATTTCTAAAATTTTTCTTTAATTTTTGTGTGGATATTATTAGCATTTTTGCTCAATAGCTTCCAGGTAATGTGATCAATTGACTAAAAATCAATATTGAATCATAGCGCTCCATCGTCTACAAAAGTTACGCCCATTATTCTTTCATTTTAAGTTTTTAATTTTTTTTCATTAATTTTTATAATGAAATATTAGCATTTTTTCTCAATAGCTTCCAGGTAATGTGATCAATTGACTCAAAATCAATATTGAATCATAGCACTCCATCATCTTCAAAAGTTACGCCCCTTTTTTACATTTTAAGTTTTTAATATTTGTTTATTAATTTTTATAATGAAATATTAGAATTTTTACTCATTAGCTTCCAGGTAATGTGATCAATTGACTCAAAATCAATATTGGATCATAGCACACCATGGTCTACAAAAGTTACGCCCTTTATTTTTGCATTTTACATTTCTAATATTTTTTCATTAATTTTTATGTGGAAATATTAGCATTTTTGCTCAATAGCTTCCATGTAATGTGATCAATTGACTCAAAATCAATATTGAATCATAGCACTCCATCATCTTCTAAAGTTACACCCTTTATTTTTACATTTTAAATATCTAATATTTTTTATTAATTTTATGTGGAAATATTAGCATTTTTGCTCAATAGCTTCAAGGTAATGTGATCAATTGACTCAAAATCAATATTGAATCATAGCGCTCCATCGTCTACAAAAGTTACGCCCTTTATTTTTTCATTTTAAGTTTTTAATTTTTTTTCATTAATTTTTATAATGAAATATTAGCATTTTTGCTCAAGAGCTTCCAGGTAATGTGATCAATTGACTCAAAATCAATATTGGATCATAGCACTCCATCGTCTACAAGAGTTACGCCCTTTATTTTTACATTTTAAGTTTTTAATATTTTTTCATTAATTTTTATAATGAAATATTAGCATTTTTGTTCAATAGCTTCCAGGTAATGTGATCAATTGACTCAAAATCAATATTGGATCATAGCAATCCATCTTCTTCAAAAGTTATGCCCTTTTTTTTTATATTTTAAGTTTGTAATATTTTTTTTATTAATTTTTATAATGAAATATTAGCATTTTTGCTCAATAGCTTCCAGGTAATGTGATCAATTGACTCAAAATCAATATTGGATCATAGCACTCCATCATCTTCAAAAGTTACACCCTTTATTTTTACATTTTAAATTTTAAATTTTTTTTCATTGATTTTTATAATGAAATATTAGCATTTTTGCTCAATAGCTTCCAGGTAATGTGATCAATTGACTCAAAATCAATATTGAATCATAGCACTCCATCATCTACAAAAGTTACGCCCTTTATTTTTTCATTTTAAGTTTTTTATATTTTTTTATTAATTTTTATAATGAAATATTAGCATTTTTGCTCAATAGCTTCCATGTAATGTGATCAATTGACTCAAAATCAATATTGAATCATAGCACTCCATCATCTTCTAAAGTTACACCCTTTATTTTTACATTTTAAATATGTAATATTTTTTATTAATTTTATGTGGAAATATTAGCATTTTTACTCAATAGCTTCCAGGTAATGTGATCAATTGACTCAAAATCAATATTGAATCATAGCGCTCCATCGTCTACAAAAGTTACGCCCTTTATTTTTTCATTTTAAGTTTTTAATTTTTTTCATTAATATTTATAATGAAATATTAGCATTTTTGCTCAATAGCTTCCAGGTAATGTGATCAATTGACTCAAAATCAATATTGAATCATAGCACTGCATCATCTTCAAAAGTTACGCCATTTTTTTATACATTTTACATTTCTAAAATTTTTCTTTAACTTCTGTGTGGAAATATTAGCATTTTTGCTCAATAGCTTCCAGGTAATGTGATCAATTGACTAAAAATCAATATTGAATCATAGCGCTCCATCGTCTACAAAAGTTACGCCCATTATTCTTTCATTTTAAGTTTTTAATTTTTTTTCATTAATTTTTATAATGAAATTTTAGCATTTTTTCTCAATAGCTTCCAGGTAATGTGATCAATTGACTCAAAATCAATATTGAATCATAGCACTCCATCATCTTCAAAAGTTACGCCCCTTTTTTACATTTTAAGTTTTTAATATTTGTTTATTAATTTTTATAATGAAATATTAGAATTTTTACTCATTAGCTTCCAGGTAATGTGATCAATTGACTCAAAATCAATATTGGATCATAGCACACCATGGTCTACAAAAGTTACGCCCTTTATTTTTGCATTTTACATTTCTAATATTTTTTCATTAATTTTTATGTGGAAATATTAGCATTTTTGCTCAATAGCTTCCATGTAATGTGATCAATTGACTCAAAATCAATATTGAATCATAGCACTCCATCATCTTCTAAAGTTACACCCTTTATTTTTACATTTTAAATATCTAATATTTTTTATTAATTTTATGTGGAAATATTAGCATTTTTGCTCAATAGCTTCCAGGTAATGTGATCAATTGACTCAAAATCAATATTGAATCATAGCGCTCCATCGTCTACAAAAGTTATGCCCTTTATTTTTTCATTTTAAATTTCTAATATTTTTTAAATAATTTTTATTTTGAAATATTAGCATTTTTGGTCAATAGCTTCCAGGTAAGGTGATCAATTGACTCAAAATCAATATTGGATAATAGCACTGCATCATCTTCAAACGTTACGCCATTTTTTTTTACATTTTACATTTCTAATATTTTTCTTTACTTTTTGTGTGGAAATATTAGCATTTTAGCTCAATAGCTTCCAGGTAATGTGATCAATTGACTCAAAATCAATATTGGATCATAGCACTCCATCATCTTCAAAAGTTACACCCTTTATTTTTACATTTTAAGTTTTAAATTTTTTTTCAATAATTTTTATAATGAAATATTAACATTTTTGCTCAATAGCTTCCAGGTAATGTGATCAATTGACTCAAAATCAATATTGAATCATAGCACTCCATCATCTTCTAAAGTTACGCCCTTCTTTTACATTTTAAGTTTTTAATTTTTTTTCATTAATTTTTATGTGGAAATATTAGCAATTTAGCTCAATAGCTTCCAGGTAATGTGATCAATTGACTCAAAATCAATATTGGATCATAGCACTCCATCATCTTCAAAAGTTACACCCTTTATTTTTACATTTTAAATTTTAAATTTTTTTTCATTGATTTTTATAATGAAATATTAGCATTTTTGCTCAATAGCTTCCAGGTAATGTGATCAATTGACTCAAAATCAATATTGAATCATAACACTCCATCATCTTCTAAAGTTACGCCCTTTTTTTTCATTTTAAATTTCTAATATTTTTTATTAATTTTATGTGGAAATATTAGCATTTTTGCTCAATAGCTTCCAGGTAATGTGATCAATTGACTCAAAATCAATATTGAATCATAGCGCTCCATCGTCTACAAAAGTTACGCCCTTTTTTTTTCATTTTAAATTTCTAATATTTTTTAAATAATTTTTATAATGAAATATTAGCATTTTTGGTCAATAGCTTCCAGGTAATGTGATCAATTGACTCAAAATCAATATTGGATAATAGCACTGCATCATCTTCAAAAGTTACGCCATTTTTTTTTACATTTTAAATTTCTAATATTTTTCTTTAATTTTTGTGTGGAAATATTAGCATTTTAGCTCAATAGCTTCCAGGTAATGTGATCAATTGACTCAAAATCAATATTGGATCATAGCACTCCATCATCTTCTAAAGTTACGCCCTTTTTTTACATTTTAAGTTTTTAATTTTTTTTCATTAATTTTTATGTGGAAATATTAGCAATTTAGCTCAATAGCTTCCTGGTAATGTGATCAATTGACTCAAAATCAATATTGGATAATAGCACTGCATCATCTTCAAAAGTTACGCCATTTTTTTTACATTTTACATTTCTAATATTTGTCTTTAATTTTTGTGTTTAAATATTAGCATTTTAGCTCAATAGCTTCCAGGTAATGTGATCAATTGACTCAAAATCAATATTGGATCATAGCACTCCATCATCTTCAAAAGTTACACCCTTTATTTTTACATTTTAAATTTTAAATTTTTTTTCATTGATTTTTATAATGAAATATTAGCATTTTTGCTCAATAGCTTCCAGGTAATGTGATCAATTGACTCAAAATCAATATTGAATCATAGCGCTCCATCGTCTACAAAAGTTATGCCCTTTATTTTTTCATTTTAAATTTCTAATATTTTTTAAATAATTTTTATTTTGAAATATTAGCATTTTTGGTCAATAGCTTCCAGGTAAGGTGATCAATTGACTCAAAATCAATATTGGATAATAGCACTGCATCATCTTCAAACGTTACGCCATTTTTTTTTACATTTTACATTTCTAATATTTTTCTTTACTTTTTGTGTGGAAATATTAGCATTTTAGCTCAATAGCTTCCAGGTAATGTGATCAATTGACTCAAAATCAATATTGGATCATAGCACTCCATCATCTTCAAAAGTTACACCCTTTATTTTTACAGTTTAAGTTTTAAATTTTTTTTCAATAATTTTTATAATGAAATATTAAAATTTTGGTCAATAGCTTCCAGGTAATGTGATCAATTGACTCAAAATCAATATTGAATCATAGCACTCCATCATCTTCTAAAGTTACGCCCTTTTTTTACATTTTAAGTTTTTAATTTTTTTTCATTAATTTTTATGTGGAAATATTAGCAATTTAGCTCAATAGCTTCCAGGTAATGTGATCAATTGACTCAAAATCAATATTGGATAATAGCACTGCATCATCTTCAAAAGTTACGCCATTTTTTTTACATTTCTAATATTTTTCTTTAATTTTTGTGTGGAAATATTAGCATTTTAGCTCAATAGCTTCCAGGTAATGTGATCAATTGACTCAAAATCAATATTGGATCATAGCACTCCATCATCTTCAAAAGTTACACCCTTTATTTTTACATTTTAAATTTTAAATTTTTTTTCATTGATTTTTATAATGAAATATTAGCATTTTTGCTCAATAGCTTCCAGGTAATGTGATCAATTGACTCAAAATCAATATTAAATCATAGCACTCCATCGTCTACAAAAGTTGCGCCCTTTTTTTTACATTTTAAGTTTGTAATATTTTTTTAATTAATTTTTATAATGAAATATTAGCATCTTTGCTCAATAGCTTCTAGGTAATGTGACCAATTGACTCAAAATCAATATTGAATCATAGCACTCCATCATCTTCAAAAGTTACGACTTTTTTTTACATTTTAAGTTTTTAATATTTTTTTTATTAATTTTTATAATGAAATATTAACATTTTTGCTCAATAGCTTCCAGGTAATGTGATCAATTGACTCAAAATCAATATTGAATCATAGCACTCCATCATCTACAAAAGTTACGCCCTTTATTTTTTCATTTTAAGTTTTTTATATTTTTTTATTAATTTTTATAATGAAATATTAGCATTTTTGCTCAATAGCTTCCATGTAATGTTATCAATTGACTCAAAATCAATATTGAATCATAGCACTCCATCATCTTCTAAAGTTACACCCTTTATTTTTACATTTTAAATATGTAATATTTTTTATTAATTTTATGTGGAAATATTAGCATTTTTACTCAATAGCTTCCAGGTAATGTGATCAATTGACTCAAAATCAATATTGAATCATAGCGCTCCATCGTCTACAAAAGTTACGCCCTTTATTTTTTCATTTTAAGTTTTTAATTTTTTTCATTAATATTTATAATGAAATATTAGCATTTTTGCTCAATAGCTTCCAGGTAATGTGATCAATTGACTCAAAATCAATATTGAATCATAGCACTGCATCATCTTCAAAAGTTACGCCATTTTTTTATACATTTTACATTTCTAAAATTTTTCTTTAATTTTTGTGTGGATATTATTAGCATTTTTGCTCAATAGCTTCCAGGTAATGTGATCAATTGACTCAAAATCAATATTGAATCATAGCGCTCCATCGTCTACAAAAGTTACGCCCATTATTCTTTCATTTTAAGTTTTTAATTTTTTTTCATTAATTTTTATAATGAAATATTAGCATTTTTTCTCAATAGCTTCCAGGTAATGTGATCAATTGACTCAAAATCAATATTGAATCATAGCACTCCATCATCTTCAAAAGTTACGCCCCTTTTTTACATTTTAAGTTTTTAATATTTGTTTATTAATTTTTATAATGAAATATTAGAATTTTTACTCATTAGCTTCCAGGTAATGTGATCAATTGACTCAAAATCAATATTGGATCATAGCACACCATGGTCTACAAAAGTTACGCCCTTTATTTTTGCATTTTACATTTCTAATATTTTTTCATTAATTTTTATGTGGAAATATTAGCATTTTTGCTCAATAGCTTCCATGTAATGTGATCAATTGACTCAAAATCAATATTGAATCATAGCACTCCATCATCTTCTAAAGTTACACCCTTTATTTTTACATTTTAAATATCTAATATTTTTTATTAATTTTATGTGGAAATATTAGCATTTTTGCTCAATAGCTTCAAGGTAATGTGATCAATTGACTCAAAATCAATATTGAATCATAGCGCTCCATCGTCTACAAAAGTTACGCCCTTTATTTTTTCATTTTAAGTTTTTAATTTTTTTTCATTAATTTTTATAATGAAATATTAGCATTTTTGCTCAAGAGCTTCCAGGTAATGTGATCAATTGACTCAAAATCAATATTGGATCATAGCACTCCATCGTCTACAAGAGTTACGCCCTTTATTTTTACATTTTAAGTTTTTAATATTTTTTCATTAATTTTTATAATGAAATATTAGCATTTTTGTTCAATAGCTTCCAGGTAATGTGATCAATTGACTCAAAATCAATATTGGATCATAGCAATCCATCTTCTTCAAAAGTTATGCCCTTTTTTTTACATTTTAAGTTTGTAATATTTTTTTTATTAATTTTTATAATGAAATATTAGCATTTTTGCTCAATAGCTTCCAGGTAATGTGATCAATTGACTCAAAATCAATATTGGATAATAGCACTGCATCATCTTCAAAAGTTACGCCATTTTTTTTACATTTTACATTTCTAATATTTTTCTTTAATTTTTGTGTGGAAATATTAGCATTTTAGCTCAATAGCTTCCAGGTAATGTGATCAATTGACTCAAAATCAATATTGGATCATAGCACTCCATCATCTTCAAAAGTTACACCCTTTATTTTTACATTTTAAATTTTAAATTTTTTTTCATTGATTTTTATAATGAAATATTAGCATTTTTGCTCAATAGCTTCCAGGTAATGTGATCAATTGACTCAAAATCAATATTAAATCATAGCACTCCATCGTCTACAAAAGTTGCGCCCTTTTTTTTACATTTTAAGTTTGTAATATTTTTTTAATTAATTTTTATAATGAAATATTAGCATCTTTGCTCAATAGCTTCTAGGTAATGTGACCAATTGACTCAAAATCAATATTGAATCATAGCACTCCATCATCTTCAAAAGTTACGACTTTTTTTTTACATTTTAAGTTTTTAATATTTTTTTATTAATTTTTATAATGAAATATTAACATTTTTGCTCAATAGCTTCCAGGTAATGTGATCAATTGACTCAAAATCAATATTGAATCATAGCACTCCATCATCTACAAAAGTTACGCCCTTTATTTTTTCATTTTAAGTTTTTTATATTTTTTTATTAATTTTTATAATGAAATATTAGCATTTTTGCTCAATAGCTTCCATGTAATGTGATCAATTGACTCAAAATCAATATTGAATCATAGCACTCCATCATCTTCTAAAGTTACACCCTTTATTTTTACATTTTAAATATGTAATATTTTTTATTAATTTTATGTGGAAATATTAGCATTTTTACTCAATACCTTCCAGGTAATGTGATCAATTGACTCAAAATCAATATTGAATCATAGCGCTCCATCGTCTACAAAAGTTACGCCCTTTATTTTTTCATTTTAAGTTTTTAATTTTTTTCATTAATATTTATAATGAAATATTAGCATTTTTGCTCAATAGCTTCCAGGTAATGTGATCAATTGACTCAAAATCAATATTGAATCATAGCACTGCATCATCTTCAAAAGTTACGCCATTTTTTTATACATTTTACATTTCTAAAATTTTTCTTTAATTTTTGTGTGGATATTATTAGCATTTTTGCTCAATAGCTTCCAGGTAATGTGATCAATTGACTCAAAATCAATATTGAATCATAGCGCTCCATCGTCTACAAAAGTTACGCCCATTATTCTTTCATTTTAAGTTTTTAATTTTTTTTCATTAATTTTTATAATGAAATATTAGCATTTTTTCTCAATAGCTTCCAGGTAATGTGATCAATTGACTCAAAATCAATATTGAATCATAGCACTCCATCATCTTCAAAAGTTACGCCCCTTTTTTACATTTTAAGTTTTTAATATTTGTTTATTAATTTTTATAATGAAATATTAGAATTTTTACTCATTAGCTTCCAGGTAATGTGATCAATTGACTCAAAATCAATATTGGATCATAGCACACCATGGTCTACAAAAGTTACGCCCTTTATTTTTGCATTTTACATTTCTAATATTTTTTCATTAATTTTTATGTGGAAATATTAGCATTTTTGCTCAATAGCTTCCATGTAATGTGATCAATTGACTCAAAATCAATATTGAATCATAGCACTCCATCATCTTCTAAAGTTACACCCTTTATTTTTACATTTTAAATATCTAATATTTTTTATTAATTTTATGTGGAAATATTAGCATTTTTGCTCAATAGCTTCAAGGTAATGTGATCAATTGACTCAAAATCAATATTGAATCATAGCGCTCCATCGTCTACAAAAGTTACGCCCTTTATTTTTTCATTTTAAGTTTTTAATTTTTTTTCATTAATTTTTATAATGAAATATTAGCATTTTTGCTCAAGAGCTTCCAGGTAATGTGATCAATTGACTCAAAATCAATATTGGATCATAGCACTCCATCGTCTACAAGAGTTACGCCCTTTATTTTTACATTTTAAGTTTTTAATATTTTTTCATTAATTTTTATAATGAAATATTAGCATTTTTGTTCAATAGCTTCCAGGTAATGTGATCAATTGACTCAAAATCAATATTGGATCATAGCAATCCATCTTCTTCAAAAGTTATGCCCTTTTTTTTTACATTTTAAGTTTGTAATATTTTTTTTATTAATTTTTATAATGAAATATTAGCATTTTTGCTCAATAGCTTCCAGGTAATGTGATCAATTGACTCAAAATCAATATTGGATAATAGCACTGCATCATCTTCAAAAGTTACGCCATTTTTTTTACATTTTACATTTCTAATATTTTTCTTTAATTTTTGTGTGGAAATATTAGCATTTTAGCTCAATAGCTTCCAGGTAATGTGATCAATTGACTCAAAATCAATATTGGATCATAGCACTCCATCATCTTCAAAAGTTACACCCTTTATTTTTACATTTTAAATTTTAAATTTTTTTTCATTGATTTTTATAATGAAATATTAGCATTTTTGCTCAATAGCTTCCAGGTAATGTGATCAATTGACTCAAAATCAATATTAAATCATAGCACTCCATCGTCTACAAAAGTTGCGCCCTTTTTTTTACATTTTAAGTTTGTAATATTTTTTTAATTAATTTTTATAATGAAATATTAGCATCTTTGCTCAATAGCTTCTAGGTAATGTGACCAATTGACTCAAAATCAATATTGAATCATAGCACTCCATCATCTTCAAAAGTTACGACTTTTTTTTTTACATTTTAAGTTTTTAATATTTTTTTTATTAATTTTTATAATGAAATATTAACATTTTTGCTCAATAGCTTCCAGGTAATGTGATCAATTGACTCAAAATCAATATTGAATCATAGCACTCCATCATCTACAAAAGTTACGCCCTTTATTTTTTCATTTTAAGTTTTTTATATTTTTTTATTAATTTTTATAATGAAATATTAGCATTTTTGCTCAATAGCTTCCATGTAATGTGATCAATTGACTCAAAATCAATATTGAATCATAGCACTCCATCATCTTCTAAAGTTACACCCTTTATTTTTACATTTTAAATATGTAATATTTTTTATTAATTTTATGTGGAAATATTAGCATTTTTACTCAATACCTTCCAGGTAATGTGATCAATTGACTCAAAATCAATATTGAATCATAGCGCTCCATCGTCTACAAAAGTTACGCCCTTTATTTTTTCATTTTAAGTTTTTAATTTTTTTCATTAATATTTATAATGAAATATTAGCATTTTTGCTCAATAGCTTCCAGGTAATGTGATCAATTGACTCAAAATCAATATTGAATCATAGCACTGCATCATCTTCAAAAGTTACGCCATTTTTTTATACATTTTACATTTCTAAAATTTTTCTTTAATTTTTGTGTGGATATTATTAGCATTTTTGCTCAATAGCTTCCAGGTAATGTGATCAATTGACTCAAAATCAATATTGAATCATAGCGCTCCATCGTCTACAAAAGTTACGCCCATTATTCTTTCATTTTAAGTTTTTAATTTTTTTTCATTAATTTTTATAATGAAATATTAGCATTTTTTCTCAATAGCTTCCAGGTAATGTGATCAATTGACTCAAAATCAATATTGAATCATAGCACTCCATCATCTTCAAAAGTTACGCCCCTTTTTTACATTTTAAGTTTTTAATATTTGTTTATTAATTTTTATAATGAAATATTAGAATTTTTACTCATTAGCTTCCAGGTAATGTGATCAATTGACTCAAAATCAATATTGGATCATAGCACACCATGGTCTACAAAAGTTACGCCCTTTATTTTTGCATTTTACATTTCTAATATTTTTTCATTAATTTTTATGTGGAAATATTAGCATTTTTGCTCAATAGCTTCCATGTAATGTGATCAATTGACTCAAAATCAATATTGAATCATAGCACTCCATCATCTTCTAAAGTTACACCCTTTATTTTTACATTTTAAATATCTAATATTTTTTATTAATTTTATGTGGAAATATTAGCATTTTTGCTCAATAGCTTCAAGGTAATGTGATCAATTGACTCAAAATCAATATTGAATCATAGCGCTCCATCGTCTACAAAAGTTACGCCCTTTATTTTTTCATTTTAAGTTTTTAATTTTTTTTCATTAATTTTTATAATGAAATATTAGCATTTTTGCTCAAGAGCTTCCAGGTAATGTGATCAATTGACTCAAAATCAATATTGGATCATAGCACTCCATCGTCTACAAGAGTTACGCCCTTTATTTTTACATTTTAAGTTTTTAATATTTTTTCATTAATTTTTATAATGAAATATTAGCATTTTTGTTCAATAGCTTCCAGGTAATGTGATCAATTGACTCAAAATCAATATTGGATCATAGCAATCCATCTTCTTCAAAAGTTATGCCCTTTTTTTTTACATTTTAAGTTTGTAATATTTTTTTTATTAATTTTTATAATGAAATATTAGCATTTTTGCTCAATAGCTTCCAGGTAATGTGATCAATTGACTCAAAATCAATATTGGATCATAGCACTCCATCATCTTCAAAAGTTACACCCTTTATTTTTACATTTTAAATTTTAAATTTTTTTTCATTGATTTTTATAATGAAATATTAGCATTTTTGCTCAATAGCTTCCAGGTAATGTGATCAATTGACTCAAAATCAATATTGAATCATAGCACTCCATCATCTACAAAAGTTACGCCCTTTATTTTTTCATTTTAAGTTTTTTATATTTTTTTATTAATTTTTATAATGAAATATTAGCATTTTTGCTCAATAGCTTCCATGTAATGTGATCAATTGACTCAAAATCAATATTGAATCATAGCACTCCATCATCTTCTAAAGTTACACCCTTTATTTTTACATTTTAAATATGTAATATTTTTTATTAATTTTATGTGGAAATATTAGCATTTTTACTCAATAGCTTCCAGGTAATGTGATCAATTGACTCAAAATCAATATTGAATCATAGCGCTCCATCGTCTACAAAAGTTACGCCCTTTATTTTTTCATTTTAAGTTTTTAATTTTTTTCATTAATATTTATAATGAAATATTAGCATTTTTGCTCAATAGCTTCCAGGTAATGTGATCAATTGACTCAAAATCAATATTGAATCATAGCACTGCATCATCTTCAAAAGTTACGCCATTTTTTTATACATTTTACATTTCTAAAATTTTTCTTTAACTTCTGTGTGGAAATATTAGCATTTTTGCTCAATAGCTTCCAGGTAATGTGATCAATTGACTCAAAATCAATATTGAATCTTAGCGCTCCATCGTCTACAAAAGTTACGCCCATTATTCTTTCATTTTAAGTTTTTAATTTTTTTTCATTAATTTTTATAATGAAATTTTAGCATTTTTTCTCAATAGCTTCCAGGTAATGTGATCAATTGACTCAAAATCAATATTGAATCATAGCACTCCATCATCTTCAAAAGTTACGCCCCTTTTTTACATTTTAAGTTTTTAATATTTGTTTATTAATTTTTATAATGAAATATTAGAATTTTTACTCATTAGCTTCCAGGTAATGTGATCAATTGACTCAAAATCAATATTGGATCATAGCACACCATGGTCTACAAAAGTTACGCCCTTTATTTTTGCATTTTACATTTCTAATATTTTTTCATTAATTTTTATGTGGAAATATTAGCATTTTTGCTCAATAGCTTCCATGTAATGTGATCAATTGACTCAAAATCAATATTGAATCATAGCACTCCATCATCTTCTAAAGTTACACCCTTTATTTTTACATTTTAAATATCTAATATTTTTTATTAATTTTATGTGGAAATATTAGCATTTTTGCTCAATAGCTTCCAGGTAATGTGATCAATTGACTCAAAATCAATATTGAATCATAGCGCTCCATCGTCTACAAAAGTTATGCCCTTTATTTTTTCATTTTAAATTTCTAATATTTTTTAAATAATTTTTATTTTGAAATATTAGCATTTTTGGTCAATAGCTTCCAGGTAAGGTGATCAATTGACTCAAAATCAATATTGGATCATAGCACTCCATCATCTTCAAAAGTTACACCCTTTATTTTTACATTTTAAGTTTTAAATTTTTTTTCAATAATTTTTATAATGAAATATTAACATTTTTGCTCAATAGCTTCCAGGTAATGTGATCAATTGACTCAAAATCAATATTGAATCATAGCACTCCATCATCTTCTAAAGTTACGCCCTTCTTTTACATTTTAAGTTTTTAATTTTTTTTCATTAATTTTTATGTGGAAATATTAGCAATTTAGCTCAATAGCTTCCAGGTAATGTGATCAATTGACTCAAAATCAATATTGGATCATAGCACTCCATCATCTTCAAAAGTTACACCCTTTATTTTTACATTTTAAATTTTAAATTTTTTTTCATTGATTTTTATAATGAAATATTAGCATTTTTGCTCAATAGCTTCCAGGTAATGTGATCAATTGACTCAAAATCAATATTGAATCATAACACTCCATCATCTTCTAAAGTTACGCCCTTTTTTTTCATTTTAAATTTCTAATATTTTTTATTAATTTTATGTGGAAATATTAGCATTTTTGCTCAATAGCTTCCAGGTAATGTGATCAATTGACTCAAAATCAATATTGAATCATAGCGCTCCATCGTCTACAAAAGTTACGCCCTTTTTTTTTCATTTTAAATTTCTAATATTTTTTAAATAATTTTTATAATGAAATATTAGCATTTTTGGTCAATAGCTTCCAGGTAATGTGATCAATTGACTCAAAATCAATATTGGATAATAGCACTGCATCATCTTCAAAAGTTACGCCATTTTTTTTTACATTTTAAATTTCTAATATTTTTCTTTAATTTTTGTGTGGAAATATTAGCATTTTAGCTCAATAGCTTCCAGGTAATGTGATCAATTGACTCAAAATCAATATTGGATCATAGCACTCCATCATCTTCTAAAGTTACGCCCTTTTTTTACATTTTACATTTCTAATATTTTTCTTTAATTTTTGTGTTTAAATATTAGCATTTTAGCTCAATAGCTTCCAGGTAATGTGATCAATTGACTCAAAATCAATATTGGATCATAGCACTCCATCATCTTCAAAAGTTACACCCTTTATTTTTACATTTTAAATTTTAAATTTTTTTTCATTGATTTTTATAATGAAATATTAGCATTTTTGCTCAATAGCTTCCAGGTAATGTGATCAATTGACTCAAAATCAATATTGAATCATAGCGCTCCATCGTCTACAAAAGTTATGCCCTTTATTTTTTCATTTTAAATTTCTAATATTTTTTAAATAATTTTTATTTTGAAATATTAGCATTTTTGGTCAATAGCTTCCAGGTAAGGTGATCAATTGACTCAAAATCAATATTGGATAATAGCACTGCATCATCTTCAAACGTTACGCCATTTTTTTTTACATTTTACATTTCTAATATTTTTCTTTACTTTTTGTGTGGAAATATTAGCATTTTAGCTCAATAGCTTCCAGGTAATGTGATCAATTGACTCAAAATCAATATTGGATCATAGCACTCCATCATCTTCAAAAGTTACACCCTTTATTTTTACATTTTAAGTTTTAAATTTTTTTTCAATAATTTTTATAATGAAATATTAACATTTTTGCTCAATAGCTTCCAGGTAATGTGATCAATTGACTCAAAATCAATATTGAATCATAGCACTCCATCATCTTCTAAAGTTACGCCCTTCTTTTACATTTTAAGTTTTTAATTTTTTTTCATTAATTTTTATGTGGAAATATTAGCAATTTAGCTCAATAGCTTCCAGGTAATGTGATCAATTGACTCCAAATCAATATTGGATCATAGCACTCCATCATCTTCAAAAGTTACACCCTTTATTTTTACATTTTAAATTTTAAATTTTTTTTCATTGATTTTTATAATGAAATATTAGCATTTTTGCTCAATAGCTTCCAGGTAATGTGATCAATTGACTCAAAATCAATATTGAATCATAACACTCCATCATCTTCTAAAGTTACGCCCTTTTTTTTTCATTTTAAATTTCTAATATTTTTTATTAATTTTATGTGGAAATATTAGCATTTTTGCTCAATAGCTTCCAGGTAATGTGATCAATTGACTCAAAATCAATATTGAATCATAGCGCTCCATCGTCTACAAAAGTTATGCCCTTTTTTTTTCATTTTAAATTTCTAATATTTTTTAAATAATTTTTATAATGAAATATTAGCATTTTTGGTCAATAGCTTCCAGGTAATGTGATCAATTGACTCAAAATCAATATTGGATAATAGCACTGCATCATCTTCAAAAGTTACGCCATTTTTTTTTACATTTTACATTTCTAATATTTTTCTTTAATTTTTGTGTGGAAATATTAGCATTTTAGCTCAATAGCTTCCAGGTAATGTGATCAATTGACTCAAAATCAATATTGGATCATAGCACTCCATCATCTTCTAAAGTTACGCCCTTTTTTTACATTTTAAGTTTTTAATTTTTTTTCATTAATTTTTATGTGGAAATATTAGCAATTTAGCTCAATAGCTTCCTGGTAATGTGATCAATTGACTCAAAATCAATATTGGATAATAGCACTGCATCATCTTCAAAAGTTACGCCATTTTTTTACATTTTACATTTCTAATATTTTTCTTTAATTTTTGTGTTTAAATATTAGCATTTTAGCTCAATAGCTTCCAGGTAATGTGATCAATTGACTCAAAATCAATATTGGATCATAGCACTCCATCATCTTCAAAAGTTACACCCTTTATTTTTACATTTTAAATTTTAAATTTTTTTTCATTGATTTTTATAATGAAATATTAGCATTTTTGCTCAATAGCTTCCAGGTAATGTGATCAATTGACTCAAAATCAATATTGAATCATAACACTCCATCATCTTCTAAAGTTACGCCCTTTTTTTACATTTTAAGTTTTTAATTTTTTTTCATTAATTTTTATGTGGAAATATTAGCAATTTAGCTCAATAGCTTCCAGGTAATGTGATCAATTGACTCAAAATCAATATTGGATAATAGCACTGCATCATCTTCAAAAGTTACGCCCTTTATTTTTTACATTTTAAATTTCTAATATTTTTAAAACATTTTTATAATGATATATTAGCATTTTTGCTCAATAGCTTCCATGTAATGTGATCAATTGACTCAAAATCAATATTGAATCATAGCACTCCATCATCTACAAAAGTTATGCCCTTTATTTTTGCATTTTACATTTCTAATATTTTTTTTATTAATTTTAATGTTGAAATATTAGCATTTTTGCTCAATAGCTTCAAGGTAATATGATCAATTGAATCAAAATCAGTATTGAATCATAGCACTCCATCATCTTCTAAAGTTACGCCCTTTTTTTTACATTTTAAGTTTTTAATTTTTTTTCATTAATTTTTATGTGTAAATATTAGCAATTTAGCTCAATAGCTTCCAGGTAATGTGATCAATAGACTCAAAATCAATATTGGATCATAGCACTGCATCATCTTCAAAAGTTACACCATTTTTTTTACATTTTACATTTCTAATATTTTTTAATGTTTGTGTGGAAATATTAGCATTTTAGCTCAATAACTTCCAGGTAATGTGATCAATTGACTCAAAATCAATATTGAATCATAGCGCTCTATCGTCTACAAAAGTTACGCCCTTTATTTTTTCATTTTAAATTTCTAATATTTTTTAAATAATTTTTATTATGAAATATTAGCATTTTTGGTCAATAGCTTCCAGGTAATGTGATCAATTGACTCAAAATCAATATTGGATAATAGCACTGCATCATCTTCAAAAGTTACGCCATTTTTTTTACATTTTACTTTTCTAATATTTTTCTTTAATTTTTGAGTGGAAATATTAGCATTTTAGCTCAATAGCTTCCAGGTAATGTGATCAATTGACTCAAAATCAATATTGGATAATAGCACTGCATCATCTTCAAAAGTTACACCCTTTATTTTTTACATTTTAAATTTCTAAAATTTTTTAATACATTTTTATAATGAAATATTAGCATTTTTGCTCAATAGCTTCCATGTAATGTGATCAATTGACTCAAAATCAATATTGAATCATAGCACTCCATCATCTTCTAAAGTTACACCCTTTATTTTTACATTTTAAATATCTAATATTTTTTATAAATTTTATGTGGAAATATTAGCATTTTTGCTCAATAGCTTCCAGGTAATGTGATCAATTGACTCAAAATCAATATTGAATAATAGCACTCCATCATCTTCTAAAGTTACACCCTTTATTATTACATTGTAAATATCTAATATTTTTTATTAATTTTATGTGGAAATATTAGCATTTTTGCTCAATAGCTTCCAGGTAATGTGATCAATTGACTCAAAATCAATATTGAATCATAACACTCCATCATCTTCTAAAGTTACGCCCTTTTTTTACATTTTAAGTTTTTAATTTTTTTTCATTAATTTTTATGTGGAAATATTAGCAATTTAGCTCAATAGCTTCCAGGTAATGTGATCAATTGACTCAAAATCAATATTGAATCATAGCGCTCTATCGTCTACAAAAGTTACGCCCTTTATTTTTTCATTTTAAATTTCTAATATTTTTTAAATAATTTTTATTATGAAATATTAGCATTTTTGGTCAATAGCTTCCAGGTAATGTGATCAATTGACTCAAAATCAATATTGGATAATAGCACTGCATCATCTTCAAAAGTTACACCCTTTATTTTTTACATTTTAAATTTTTAAAATTTTTTAATACATTTTTATAATGAAATATTAGCATTTTTGCTCAATAGCTTCCATGTAATGTGATCAATTGTCTCAAAATCAATATTGAATCATAGCACTCCATCATCTTCAAAAGTTACGCCCCTTTTTTACATTTTAAGTTTTTAATATTTGTTTATTAATTTTTATAATGAAATATTAGAATTTTTACTCATTAGCTTCCAGGTAATGTGATCAATTGACTCAAAATCAATATTGGATCATAGCACACCATGGTCTACAAAAGTTACGCCCTTTATTTTTGCATTTTACATTTCTAATATTTTTTCATTAATTTTTATGTGGAAATATTAGCATTTTTGCTCAATAGCTTCCATGTAATGTGATCAATTGACTCAAAATCAATATTGAATCATAGCACTCCATCATCTTCTAAAGTTACACCCTTTATTTTTACATTTTAAATATCTAATATTTTTTATTAATTTTATGTGGAAATATTAGCATTTTTGCTCAATAGCTTCAAGGTAATGTGATCAATTGACTCAAAATCAATATTGAATCATAGCGCTCCATCGTCTACAAAAGTTACGCCCTTTATTTTTTCATTTTAAGTTTTTAATTTTTTTTCATTAATTTTTATAATGAAATATTAGCATTTTTGCTCAAGAGCTTCCAGGTAATGTGATCAATTGACTCAAAATCAATATTGGATCATAGCACTCCATCGTCTACAAGAGTTACGCCCTTTATTTTTACATTTTAAGTTTTTAATATTTTTTCATAAATTTTTATAATGAAATATTAGCATTTTTGTTCAATAGCTTCCAGGTAATGTGATCAATTGACTCAAAATCAATATTGGATCATAGCAATCCATCTTCTTCAAAAGTTATGCCCTTTTTTTTTACATTTTAAGTTTGTAATATTTTTTTTATTAATTTTTATAATGAAATATTAGCATTTTTGCTCAATAGCTTCCAGGTAATGTGATCAATTGACTCAAAATCAATATTGGATAATAGCACTGCATCATCTTCAAAAGTTACGCCATTTTTTTTACATTTTACATTTCTAATATTTTTCTTTAATTTTTGTGTGGAAATATTAGCATTTTAGCTCAATAGCTTCCAGGTAATGTGATCAATTGACTCAAAATCAATATTGGATCATAGCACTCCATCATCTTCAAAAGTTACACCCTTTATTTTTACATTTTAAATTTTAAATTTTTTTTCATTGATTTTTATAATGAAATATTAGCATTTTTGCTCAATAGCTTCCAGGTAATGTGATCAATTGACTCAAAATCAATATTAAATCATAGCACTCCATCGTCTACAAAAGTTGCGCCCTTTTTTTTACATTTTAAGTTTGTAATATTTTTTTAATTAATTTTTATAATGAAATATTAGCATCTTTGCTCAATAGCTTCTAGGTAATGTGACCAATTGACTCAAAATCAATATTGAATCATAGCACTCCATCATCTTCAAAAGTTACGACTTTTTTTTTACATTTTAAGTTTTTAATATTTTTTTATTAATTTTTATAATGAAATATTAACATTTTTGCTCAATAGCTTCCAGGTAATGTGATCAATTGACTCAAAATCAATATTGAATCATAGCACTCCATCATCTACAAAAGTTACGCCCTTTATTTTTTCATTTTAAGTTTTTTATATTTTTTTATTAATTTTTATAATGAAATATTAGCATTTTTGCTCAATAGCTTCCATGTAATGTGATCAATTGACTCAAAATCAATATTGAATCATAGCACTCCATCATCTTCTAAAGTTACACCCTTTATTTTTACATTTTAAATATGTAATATTTTTTATTAATTTTATGTGGAAATATTAGCATTTTTACTCAATACCTTCCAGGTAATGTGATCAATTGACTCAAAATCAATATTGAATCATAGCGCTCCATCGTCTACAAAAGTTACGCCCTTTATTTTTTCATTTTAAGTTTTTAATTTTTTTCATTAATATTTATAATGAAATATTAGCATTTTTGCTCAATAGCTTCCAGGTAATGTGATCAATTGACTCAAAATCAATATTGAATCATAGCACTGCATCATCTTCAAAAGTTACGCCATTTTTTTATACATTTTACATTTCTAAAATTTTTCTTTAATTTTTGTGTGGATATTATTAGCATTTTTGCTCAATAGCTTCCAGGTAATGTGATCAATTGACTCAAAATCAATATTGAATCATAGCGCTCCATCGTCTACAAAAGTTACGCCCATTATTCTTTCATTTTAAGTTTTTAATTTTTTTTCATTAATTTTTATAATGAAATATTAGCATTTTTTCTCAATAGCTTCCAGGTAATGTGATCAATTGACTCAAAATCAATATTGAATCATAGCACTCCATCATCTTCAAAAGTTACGCCCCTTTTTTACATTTTAAGTTTTTAATATTTGTTTATTAATTTTTATAATGAAATATTAGAATTTTTACTCATTAGCTTCCAGGTAATGTGATCAATTGACTCAAAATCAATATTGGATCATAGCACACCATGGTCTACAAAAGTTACGCCCTTTATTTTTGCATTTTACATTTCTAATATTTTTTTCATTAATTTTTATGTGGAAATATTAGCATTTTTGCTCAATAGCTTCCATGTAATGTGATCAATTGACTCAAAATCAATATTGAATCATAGCACTCCATCATCTTCTAAAGTTACACCCTTTATTTTTACATTTTAAATATCTAATATTTTTTATTAATTTTATGTGGAAATATTAGCATTTTTGCTCAATAGCTTCAAGGTAATGTGATCAATTGACTCAAAATCAATATTGAATCATAGCGCTCCATCGTCTACAAAAGTTACGCCCTTTATTTTTTCATTTTAAGTTTTTAATTTTTTTTCATTAATTTTTATAATGAAATATTAGCATTTTTGCTCAAGAGCTTCCAGGTAATGTGATCAATTGACTCAAAATCAATATTGGATCATAGCACTCCATCGTCTACAAGAGTTACGCCCTTTATTTTTACATTTTAAGTTTTTAATATTTTTTCATTAATTTTTATTATGAAATATTAGCATTTTTGTTCAATAGCTTCCAGGTAATGTGATCAATTGACTCAAAATCAATATTGGATCATAGCAATCCATCTTCTTCAAACGTTACGCCATTTTTTTTTACATTTTACGTTTCTAATATTTTTCTATACTTTTTGTGTGGAAATATTAGCATTTTAGCTCAATAGCTTCCAGGTAATGTGATCAATTGACTCAAAATCAATATTGGATCATAGCACTCCATCATCTTCAAAAGTTACACCCTTTATTTTTACATTTTAAGTTTTAAATTTTTTTTCAATAATTTTTATAATGAAATATTAACATTTTTGCTCAATAGCTTCCAGGTAATGTGATCAATTGACTCAAAATCAATATTGGATAATAGCACTGCATCATCTTCAAAAGTTACGCCATTTTTTTTACATTTTACATTTCTAATATTTTTCTTTAATTTTTGTGTGGAAATATTAGCATTTTGGCTCAATAGCTTCCAGGTAATGTGATCAATTGACCCAAACCAATATTGGATCATAGCACTCCATCATCTTCAAAAGTTACACCCTTTATTTTTACATTTTAAATGTTAAATTTTTTTTAATTGATTTTTATAATGAAATATTAGCATTTTTGCTCAATAGCTTCCAGGTAATGTGATCAATTGACTCAAAATCAATATTGAATCATAACACTCCATCATCTTCTAAAGTTACGCCCTTTTTTTACATTTTAAGTTTTTAATTTTTTTTCATTAATTTTTATGTGGAAATATTAGCAATTTAGCTCAATAGCTTCCAGGTAATGTGATCAATTGACTCAAAATCAATATTGGATAATAGCACTGCATCATCTTCAAAAGTTACGCCATTTTTTTTTACATTTTACATTTCTAATATTTTTTAATGTTTGTGTGGAAATATTAGCATTTTAGCTCAATAACTTCCAGGTAATGTGATCAATTGACTCAAAATCAATATTGAATCATAGCGCTCTATCGTCTACAAAAGTTACGCCCTTTATTTTTTCATTTTAAATTTCTAATATTTTTTAAATAATTTTTATTATGAAATATTAGCATTTTTGGTCAATAGCTTCCAGGTAATGTGATCAATTGACTCAAAATCAATATTGGATAATAGCACTGCATCATCTTCAAAAGTTACGCCATTTTTTTTACATTTTACTTTTCTAATATTTTTCTTTAATTTTTGAGTGGAAATATTAGCATTTTAGCTCAATAGCTTCCAGGTAATGTGATCAATTGACTCAAAATCAATATTGGATAATAGCACTGCATCATCTTCAAAAGTTACACCCTTTATTTTTTACATTTTAAATTTCTAAAATTTTTTAATACATTTTTATAATGAAATATTAGCATTTTTGCTCAATAGCTTCCATGTAATGTGATCAATTGACTCAAAATCAATATTGAATCATAGCACTCCATCATCTTCTAAAGTTACACCCTTTATTTTTACATTTTAAATATCTAATATTTTTTATAAATTTTATGTGGAAATATTAGCATTTTTGCTCAATAGCTTCCAGGTAATGTGATCAATTGACTCAAAATCAATATTGAATCATAACACTCCATCATCTTCTAAAGTTACGCCCTTTTTTTACATTTTAAGTTTTTAATTTTTTTTCATTAATTTTTATGTGGAAATATTAGCAATTTAGCTCAATAGCTTCCAGGTAATGTGATCAATTGACTCAAAATCAATATTGAATCATAGCGCTCTATCGTCTACAAAAGTTACGCCCTTTATTTTTTCATTTTAAATTTCTAATATTTTTTAAATAATTTTTATTATGAAATATAAGCATTTTTGGTCAATAGCTTCCAGGTAATGTGATCAATTGACTCAAAATCAATATTGGATAATAGCACTGCATCATCTTCAAAAGTTACACCCTTTATTTTTTACATTTTAAATTTCTAAAATTTTTTAATACATTTTTATAATGAAATATTAGCATTTTTGATCAATAGCTTCCATGTAATGTGATCAATTGTCTCAAAATCAATATTGAATCATAGCACTCCATCATCTTCTAAAGTTACACCCTTTATTTTTACATTTTAAATATCTAATATTTTTTATAAATTTTATGTGGAAATATTAGCATTTTTGCTCAATAGCTTCCAGGTAATGTGATCAATTGACTCAAAATCAATATTGAATAATAGCACTCCATCATCTTCTAAAGTTACACCCTTTATTTTTACATTGTAAATATCTAATATTTTTTATTAATTTTATGTGGAAATATTAGCATTTTTGCTCAATAGCTTCCAGGTAATGTGATCAATTGACTCAAAATCAATATTGGATAATAGCACTGCATCATCTTCAAAAGTTACGCCATTTTTTTTACATTTTACATTTCTAATATTTTTCTTTAATTTTTGTGTGGAAATATTAGCATTTTAGCTCAATAGCTTCCAGGTAATGTGATCAATTGACACAAAATCAATATTGGATCATAGCACTCCATCATCTTCAAAAGTTACACTCTTTATTTTTACATTTCAAGTTTTTAATGTTTTTTCAATAATTTTTATAATGAAATATTAGCATTTTTGCTCAATAGCTTCCATGTAATGTGATCAATTGACTCAAAATCAATATTGAATCATAGCACTCCATCATCTTCTAAAGTTACACCCTTTATTTTTACATTTTAAATATCTAATATTTTTTATTAATTTTATGTGGAAATATTAGCATTTTTGCTCAATAGCTTCCAGGTAATGTGATCAATTGACTCAAAATCAATATTGAATAATAGCACTCCATCATCTTCTAAAGTTACACCCTTTATTTTTACATTTTAAATATCTAATATTTTTTATCAATTTTATGTGGAAATATTAGCATTTTTGCTCAATAGCTTCCAGGTAATGTAATCAATTGACTCAAAATCAATATTGAATCATAGCGCTCCATCGTCTACAAAAGTTATGCCCTTTATTTTTGCATTTTACATTTCTAATATTTTTGTATTAATTTTTATGTTGAAATATTAGCATTTTTGCTCAATAGCTTCAAGGTAATATGATCAATTGAATCAAAATCAGTATTGAATCATAGCACTCCATCCTCTTCTAAAGTTACGCCCTTTTTTTACATTTTAAGTTTATAATTTTTTTTCATTAATTTTTATGTGGAAATATTAGCAATTTAGCTCAATAGCTTCCAGGTAATGTGATCAATTGACTCAAAATCAATATTGGATCATAGCACTCCATCATCTTCAAAAGTTACACCCTTTATTTTTACATTTTAAGTTTTAAATTTTTTTTCAATAATTTTTATAATGAAATATTAGCATTTTTGCTCATTAGCTTCCAGGTAATGTGATCAATTGACTCAAAATCAATATTGGATAATAGCACTGCATCATCTTCAAAAGTTACGCCATTTTTTTTACATTTTAAGTTTTTAATATTTTTTTATTAATTTTTATAATGAAATATTAACATTTTTGCTCAATAGCTTCCAGGTAATGTGACCAATTGACTCAAAATCAATATTGAATCATAGCACTCCATCATCTTCAAAAGTTACGACTTTTTTTTTTACATTTTAAGTTTTTAATATTTTTTTATTAATTTTTATAATGAAATATTAACATTTTTGCTCAATAGCTTCCAGGTAATGTGATCAATTGACTCAAAATCAATATTGAATCATAGCACTCCATCATCTACAAAAGTTACGCCCTTTATTTTTTCATTTTAAGTTTTTTATATTTTTTTATTAATTTTTATAATGAAATATTAGCATTTTTGCTCAATAGCTTCCATGTAATGTGATCAATTGACTCAAAATCAATATTGAATCATAGCGCTCCATCGTCTACAAAAGTTACGCCCTTTATTTTTTCATTTTAAGTTTTTAATTTTTTTCATTAATATTTATAATGAAATATTAGCATTTTTGCTCAATAGCTTCCAGGTAATGTGATCAATTGACTCAAAATCAATATTGAATCATAGCACTGCATCATCTTCAAAAGTTACGCCATTTTTTTATACATTTTACATTTCTAAAATTTTTCTTTAATTTTTGTGTGGATATTATTAGCATTTTTGCTCAATAGCTTCCAGGTAATGTGATCAATTGACTAAAAATCAATATTGAATCATAGCGCTCCATCGTCTACAAAAGTTACGCCCATTATTCTTTCATTTTAAGTTTTTAATTTTTTTTCATTAATTTTTATAATGAAATATTAGCATTTTTTCTCAATAGCTTCCAGGTAATGTGATCAATTGACTCAAAATCAATATTGAATCATAGCACTCCATCATCTTCAAAAGTTACGCCCCTTTTTTACATTTTAAGTTTTTAATATTTGTTTATTAATTTTTATAATGAAATATTAGAATTTTTACTCATTAGCTTCCAGGTAATGTGATCAATTGACTCAAAATCAATATTGGATCATAGCACACCATGGTCTACAAAAGTTACGCCCTTTATTTTTGCATTTTACATTTCTAATATTTTTTCATTAATTTTTATGTGGAAATATTAGCATTTTTGCTCAATAGCTTCCATGTAATGTGATCAATTGACTCAAAATCAATATTGAATCATAGCACTCCATCATCTTCTAAAGTTACACCCTTTATTTTTACATTTTAAATATCTAATATTTTTTATTAATTTTATGTGGAAATATTAGCATTTTTGCTCAATAGCTTCAAGGTAATGTGATCAATTGACTCAAAATCAATATTGAATCATAGCGCTCCATCGTCTACAAAAGTTACGCCCTTTATTTTTTCATTTTAAGTTTTTAATTTTTTTTCCTTAATTTTTATAATGAAATATTAGCATTTTTGCTCAAGAGCTTCCAGGTAATGTGATCAATTGACTCAAAATCAATATTGGATCATAGCACTCCATCGTCTACAAGAGTTACGCCCTTTATTTTTACATTTTAAGTTTTTAATATTTTTTCATTAATTTTTATAATGAAATATTAGCATTTTTGTTCAATAGCTTCCAGGTAATGTGATCAATTGACTCAAAATCAATATTGGATCATAGCAATCCATCTTCTTCAAAAGTTATGCCCTTTTTTTTACATTTTAAGTTTGTAATATTTTTTTTATTAATTTTTATAATGAAATATTAGCATTTTTGCTCAATAGCTTCCAGGTAATGTGATCAATTGACTCAAAATCAATATTGGATCATAGCACTCCATCATCTTCAAAAGTTACACCCTTTATTTTTACATTTTAAATTTTAAATTTTTTTTCATTGATTTTTATAATGAAATATTAGCATTTTTGCTCAATAGCTTCCAGGTAATGTGATCAATTGACTCAAAATCAATATTGAATCATAGCACTCCATCATCTTCTAAAGTTACACCCTTTATTTTTACATTTTAAATATGTAATATTTTTTATTAATTTTATGTGGAAATATTAGCATTTTTACTCAATAGCTTCCAGGTAATGTGATCAATTGACTCAAAATCAATATTGAATCATAGCGCTCCATCGTCTACAAAAGTTACGCCCTTTATTTTTTCATTTTAAGTTTTTAATTTTTTTCATTAATATTTATAATGAAATATTAGCATTTTGCTCAATAGCTTCCAGGTAATGTGATCAATTGACTCAAAATCAATATTGAATCATAGCACTGCATCATCTTCAAAAGTTACGCCATTTTTTTATACATTTTACATTTCTAAAATTTTTCTTTAACTTCTGTGTGGAAATATTAGCATTTTTGCTCAATAGCTTCCAGGTAATGTGATCAATTGACTCAAAATCAATATTGAATCATAGCGCTCCATCGTCTACAAAAGTTACGCCCATTATTCTTTCATTTTAAGTTTTTAATTTTTTTTCATTAATTTTTATAATGAAATTTTAGCATTTTTTCTCAATAGCTTCCAGGTAATGTGATCAATTGACTCAAAATCAATATTGAATCATAGCACTCCATCATCTTCAAAAGTTACGCCCCTTTTTTACATTTTAAGTTTTTAATATTTGTTTATTAATTTTTATAATGAAATATTAGAATTTTTACTCATTAGCTTCCAGGTAATGTGATCAATTGACTCAAAATCAATATTGGATCATAGCACACCATGGTCTACAAAAGTTACGCCCTTTATTTTTGCATTTTACATTTCTAATATTTTTTCATTAATTTTTATGTGGAAATATTAGCATTTTTGCTCAATAGCTTCCATGTAATGTGATCAATTGACTCAAAATCAATATTGAATCATAGCACTCCATCATCTTCTAAAGTTACACCCTTTATTTTTACATTTTAAATATCTAATATTTTTTATTAATTTTATGTGGAAATATTAGCATTTTAACTCAATAGCTTCCAGGTAATGTGATCAATTGACTCAAAATCAATATTGAATCATAGCGCTCCATCGTCTACAAAAGTTATGCCCTTTATTTTTTCATTTTAAATTTCTAATATTTTTTAAATAATTTTTATTTTGAAATATTAGCATTTTTGGTCAATAGCTTCCAGGTAAGGTGATCAATTGACTCAAAATCAATATTGGATAATAGCACTGCATCATCTTCAAACGTTACGCCATTTTTTTTTACATTTTACATTTCTAATATTTTTCTTTACTTTTTGTGTGGAAATATTAGCATTTTAGCTCAATAGCTTCCAGGTAATGTGATCAATTGACTCAAAATCAATATTGGATCATAGCACTCCATCATCTTCAAAAGTTACACCCTTTATTTTTACATTTTAAGTTTTAAATTTTTTTTCAATAATTTTTATAATGAAATATTAACATTTTTGCTCAATAGCTTCCAGGTAATGTGATCAATTGACTCAAAATCAATATTGAATCATAGCACTCCATCATCTTCTAAAGTTACGCCCTTCTTTTACATTTTAAGTTTTTAATTTTTTTTCATTAATTTTTATGTGGAAATATTAGCAATTTAGCTCAATAGCTTCCAGGTAATGTGATCAATTGACTCAAAATCAATATTGGATCATAGCACTCCATCATCTTCAAAAGTTACACCCTTTATTTTTACATTTTAAATTTTAAATTTTTTTTCATTGATTTTTATAATGAAATATTAGCATTTTTGCTCAATAGCTTCCAGGTAATGTGATCAATTGACTCAAAATCAATATTGAATCATAACACTCCATCATCTTCTAAAGTTACGCCCTTTTTTTTCATTTTAAATTTCTAATATTTTTTATTAATTTTATGTGGAAATATTAGCATTTTTGCTCAA
Organism: Cyprinodon diabolis; assembly: GCA_030533445.1. Classification (NCBI taxonomy): domain Eukaryota; kingdom Metazoa; phylum Chordata; class Actinopteri; order Cyprinodontiformes; family Cyprinodontidae; genus Cyprinodon; species Cyprinodon diabolis. The sequence goes on from JARPUW010000930.1 coordinate 103,795, forward strand.
TAGCTTCCAGGTAATGTGATCAATTGACTCAAAATCAATATTGAATCATAGCGCTCCATCGTCTACAAAAGTTACGCCCTTTTTTTTTCATTTTAAATTTCTAATATTTTTTAAATAATTTTTATAATGAAATATTAGCATTTTTGGTCAATAGCTTCCAGGTAATGTGATCAATTGACTCAAAATCAATATTGGATAATAGCACTGCATCATCTTCAAAAGTTACGCCATTTTTTTTTACATTTTAAATTTCTAATATTTTTCTTTAATTTTTGTGTGGAAATATTAGCATTTTAGCTCAATAGCTTCCAGGTAATGTGATCAATTGACTCAAAATCAATATTGGATCATAGCACTCCATCATCTTCTAAAGTTACGCCCTTTTTTTACATTTTAAGTTTTTAATTTTTTTTCATTAATTTTTATGTGGAAATATTAGCAATTTAGCTCAATAGCTTCCTGGTAATGTGATCAATTGACTCAAAATCAATATTGGATAATAGCACTGCATCATCTTCAAAAGTTACGCCATTTTTTTTACATTTTACATTTCTAATATTTTTCTTTAATTTTTGTGTTTAAATATTAGCATTTTAGCTCAATAGCTTCCAGGTAATGTGATCAATTGACTCAAAATCAATATTGGATCATAGCACTCCATCATCTTCAAAAGTTACACCCTTTATTTTTACATTTTAAATTTTAAATTTTTTTTCATTGATTTTTATAATGAAATATTAGCATTTTTGCTCAATAGCTTCCAGGTAATGTGATCAATTGACTCAAAATCAATATTGAATCATAGCGCTCCATCGTCTACAAAAGTTATGCCCTTTATTTTTTCATTTTAAATTTCTAATATTTTTTAAATAATTTTTATTTTGAAATATTAGCATTTTTGGTCAATAGCTTCCAGGTAAGTTGATCAATTGACTCAAAATCAATATTGGATAATAGCACTGCATCATCTTCAAACGTTACGCCATTTTTTTTTACATTTTACATTTCTAATATTTTTCTTTACTTTTTGTGTGGAAATATTAGCATTTTAGCTCAATAGCTTCCAGGTAATGTGATCAATTGACTCAAAATCAATATTGGATCATAGCACTCCATCATCTTCAAACGTTACACCCTTTATTTTTACATTTTAAGTTTAAATTTTTTTTCAATAATTTTTATAATGAAATATTAACATTTTTGCTCAATAGCTTCCAGGTAATGTGATCAATTGACTCAAAATCAATATTGAATCATAGCACTCCATCATCTTCTAAAGTTACGCCCTTCTTTTACATTTTAAGTTTTTAATTTTTTTTCATTAATTTTTATGTGGAAATATTAGCAATTTAGCTCAATAGCTTCCAGGTAATGTGATCAATTGACTCCAAATCAATATTGGATCATAGCACTCCATCATCTTCAAAAGTTACACCCTTTATTTTTACATTTTAAATTTTAAATTTTTTTTCATTGATTTTTATAATGAAATATTAGCATTTTTGCTCAATAGCTTCCAGGTAATGTGATCAATTGACTCAAAATCAATATTGAATCATAACACTCCATCATCTTCTAAAGTTACGCCCTTTTTTTTTCATTTTAAATTTCTAATATTTTTTATTAATTTTATGTGGAAATATTAGCATTTTTGCTCAATAGCTTCCAGGTAATGTGATCAATTGACTCAAAATCAATATTGAATCATAGCGCTCCATCGTCTACAAAAGTTATGCCCTTTTTTTTTTCATTTTAAATTTCTAATATTTTTTAAATAATTTTTATAATGAAATATTAGCATTTTTGGTCAATAGCTTCCAGGTAATGTGATCAATTGACTCAAAATCAATATTGGATAATAGCACTGCATCATCTTCAAAAGTTACGCCATTTTTTTTTACATTTTACATTTCTAATATTTTTCTTTAATTTTTGTGTGGAAATATTAGCATTTTAGCTCAATAGCTTCCAGGTAATGTGATCAATTGACTCAAAATCAATATTGGATCATAGCACTCCATCATCTTCTAAAGTTACGCCCTTTTTTTACATTTTAAGTTTTTAATTTTTTTTCATTAATTTTTATGTGGAAATATTAGCAATTTAGCTCAATAGCTTCCTGGTAATGTGATCAATTGACTCAAAATCAATATTGGATAATAGCACTGCATCATCTTCAAAAGTTACGCCATTTTTTTTACATTTTACATTTCTAATATTTTTCTTTAATTTTTGTGTTTAAATATTAGCATTTTAGCTCAATAGCTTCCAGGTAATGTGATCAATTGACTCAAAATCAATATTGGATCATAGCACTCCATCATCTTCAAAAGTTACACCCTTTATTTTTACATTTTAAATTTTAAATTTTTTTTCATTGATTTTTATAATGAAATATTAGCATTTTTGCTCAATAGCTTCCAGGTAATGTGATCAATTGACTCAAAATCAATATTGAATCATAACACTCCATCATCTTCTAAAGTTACACCCTTTATTTTTACATTTTAAATATCTAATATTTTTTATCAATTTTATGTGGAAATATTAGCATTTTTGCTCAATAGCTTCCAGGTAATGTAATCAATTGACTCAAAATCAATATTGAATCATAGCGCTCCATCGTCTACAAAAGTTATGCCCTTTATTTTTGCATTTTACATTTCTAATATTTTTGTATTAATTTTTATGTTGAAATATTAGCATTTTTGCTCAATAGCTTCAAGGTAATATGATCAATTGAATCAAAATCAGTATTGAATCATAGCACTCCATCCTCTTCTAAAGTTACGCCCTTTTTTTACATTTTAAGTTTATAATTTTTTTTCATTAATTTTTATGTGGAAATATTAGCAATTTAGCTCAATAGCTTCCAGGTAATGTGATCAATTGACTCAAAATCAATATTGGATCATAGCACTCCATCATCTTCAAAAGTTACACCCTTTATTTTTACATTTTAAGTTTTAAATTTTTTTTCAATAATTTTTATAATGAAATATTAACATTTTTGCTCAATAGCTTCCAGGTAATGTGAACAATTGACTCCAAATCAATATTGAATCATAGCACTCCATCATCTTCTAAAGTTACGCCCTTTTTTTACATTTTAAGTTTTTAATTTTTTTTCATAAATTTTTATGTGGAAATATTAGCAATTTAGCTCAATAGCTTCCAGGTAATGTGATCAATTGACTCAAAATCAATATTGGATAATAGCACTGCATCATCTTCAAAAGTTACGCCATTTTTTTTACATTTTAAGTTTTAAATTTTTTTTCAATAATTTTTATAATGAAATATTAACATTTTTGCTCAATAGCTTCCAGGTAATGTGATCAATTGACTCAAAATCAATATTGGATAATAGCACTGCATCATCTTCAAAAGTTACGCCATTTTTTTTACATTTTACATTTCTAATATTTTTCTTTAATTTTTGTGTGGAAATATTAGCATTTTGGCTCAATAGCTTCCAGGTAATGTGATCAATTGACCCAAACCAATATTGGATCATAGCACTCCATCATCTTCAAAAGTTACACCCTTTATTTTTACATTTTAAATGTTAAATTTTTTTCATTAATTTTTATAATGAAATATTAGCATTTTTGCTCAATAGCTTCCAGGTAATGTGATCAATTGACTCAAAATCAATATTGAATCATAACACTCCATCATCTTCTAAAGTTACGCCCTTTTTTTACATTTTAAGTTTTTAATTTTTTTTCATTAATTTTTATGTGGAAATATTAGCAATTTAGCTCAATAGCTTCCAGGTAATGTGATCAATTGACTCAAAATCAATATTGGATAATAGCACTGCATCATCTTCAAAAGTTACGCCCTTCATTTTTTACATTTTAAATTTCTAATATTTTTTAATACATTTTTATAATGAAATATTAGCATTTTTGCTCAATAGCTTCCATGTAATGTGATCAATTGACTCAAAATCAATATTGAATCATAGCACTCCATCATCTTCTAAAGTTACACCCTTTATTTTTACATTTTAAATATCTAATATTTTTTATTAATTTTATGTGGAAATATTAGCATTTTTGCTCAATAGCTTCCAGGTAATGTGATCAAGTGACTCAAAATCAATATTGAATCATAGCGCTCCATCGTCTACAAAAGTTACGCCCTTTTTTTTCATTTTAAATTTCTAATATTTTTTAAATAGTTTTTATAATGAAATATTAGCATTTTTGGTCAATAGCTTCCAGGTAATGTGATCAATTGACTCAAAATCAATATTGGATAATAGCACTGCATCATCTTCAAAAGTTACGCCATTTTTTTTACATTTTACATTTCTAATATTTTTCTTTAATTTTTGTGTGGAAATATTAGCATTTTAGCTCAATAGCTTCCAGGTAATGTGATCAAATGACTCAAAATCAATATTGAATGATAGCACTCCATCATCTTCTAAAGTTACACCCTTTATTTTTACATTTTAAATATCTAATATTTTTTATAAATTTTATGTGGAAATATTAGCATTTTTGCTCAATAGCTTCCAGGTAATGTGATCAATTGACTCAAAATCAATATTGAATTATAGCGCTCCATCGTCTACAAAAGTTATGCCCTTTATTTTTTCATTTTAAATTTCTAATATTTTTTAAATAATTTTTATTATGAAATATTAGCATTTTTGGTCAATAGCTTCCAGGTAAGGTGATCAATTGACTCAAAATCAATATTGGATAATAGCACTGCATCATCTTCAAACGTTACGCCATTTTTTTTTACATTTTACGTTTCTAATATTTTTCTTTACTTTTTGTGTGGAAATATTAGCATTTTAGCTCAATAGCTTCCAGGTAATGTGATCAATTGACTCAAAATCAATATTGAATTATAGCGATCCATCGTCTACAAAAGTTATGCCCTTTATTTTTTCATTTTAAATTTCTAATATTTTTTAAATAATTTTTATTATGAAATATTAGCATTTTTGGTCAATAGCTTCCAGGTAAGGTGATCAATTGACTCAAAATCAATATTGGATAATAGCACTGCATCATCTTCAAATGTTACGCCATTTTTTTTTTACATTTTACGTTTCTACTATTTTTCTTTACTTTTTGTGTGGAAATATTAGCATTTTAGCTCAATAGCTTCCAGGTAATGTGATCAATTGACTCAAAATCAATATTGGATCATAGCACTCCATCATCTTCAAAAGTTACACCCTTTATTTTTACATTTTAAGTTTTAAATTTTTTTTCAATAATTTTTATAATGAAATATTAACATTTTTGCTCAATAGCTTCCAGGTAATGTGAACAATTGACTCCAAATCAATATTGAATCATAGCACTCCATCATCTTCTAAAGTTACGCCCTTTTTTTACATTTTAAGTTTTTAATTTTTTTTCATAAATTTTTATGTGGAAATATTAGCAATTTAGCTCAATAGCTTCCAGGTAATGTGATCAATTGACTCAAAATCAATATTGGATAATAGCACTGCATCATCTTCAAAAGTTACGCCATTTTTTTTACATTTTACATTTCTAATATTTTTCTTTAATTTTTGTGTGGAAATATTAGCATTTTGGCTCAATAGCTTCCAGGTAATGTGATCAATTGACTCAAAATCAATATTGAATCATAGCACTCCATCATCTTCTAAAGTTACGCCCTTTATTTTTACATTTTAAATATCTAATATTTTTTATTAATTTTATGTGGAAATATTAGCATTTTTGCTCAATAGCTTCCAGGTAATGTGATCAAGTGAGTCAAAATCAATATTGAATCATAGCGCTCCATCGTCTACAAAAGTTACGCCCTTTTTTTTTCATTTTAAATTTCTAATATTTTTTAAATAATTTTTATAATGAAATATTAGCATTTTTGGTCAATAGCTTCCAGGTAATGTGATCAATTGACTCAAAATCAATATTGGATAATAGCACTGCATCATCTTCAAAAGTTACGCCATTTTTTTTACATTTTACATTTCTAATATTTTTCTTTAATTTTTGTGTGGAAATATTAGCATTTTGGCTCAATAGCTTCCAGGTAATGTGATCAATTGACTCAAAATCAATATTGGATCATAGCACTCCATCATCTTCAAAAGTTACACCCTTTATTTTTACATTTTAAGTTTTTAATTTTTTTTCATTAATTTTTATGTGGAAATATTAGCAATTTAGCTCAATAGCTTCCAGGTAATGTGATCAATTGACTCAAAATCAATATTGGATAATAGCACTGCATCATCTTCAAAAGTTACGCCCTTTATTTTTTACATTTTAAATTTCTAATATTTTTTAATACATTTTTATAATGAAATATTAGCATTTTTGCTCAATAGCTTCCATGTAATGTGATCAATTGACTCAAAATCAATATTGAATCATAGCACTCCATCATCTTCTAAAGTTACGCCCTTTATTTTTACATTTTAAATATCTAATATTTTTTATTAATTTTATGTGGAAATATTAGCATTTTTGCTCAATAGCTTCCAGGTAATGTGATCAAGTGAGTCAAAATCAATATTGAATCATAGCGCTCCATCGTCTACAAAAGTTACGCCCTTTTTTTTTCATTTTAAATTTCTAATATTTTTTAAATAATTTTTATAATGAAATATTAGCATTTTTGGTCAATAGCTTCCAGGTAATGTGATCAATTGACTCAAAATCAATATTGGATAATAGCACTGCATCATCTTCAAAAGTTACGCCATTTTTTTTACATTTTACATTTCTAATATTTTTCTTTAATTTTTGTGTGGAAATATTAGCATTTTGGCTCAATAGCTTCCAGGTAATGTGATCAATTGACTCAAAATCAATATTGGATCATAGCACTCCATCATCTTCAAAAGTTACACCCTTTATTTTTACATTTTAAATTTTAAATTTTTTTTCATTGATTTTTATAAGGAAATATTAGCATTTTTGCTCAATAGCTTCCAGGTAATGTGATCAATTGACTCAAAATCAATATTGAATCATAACACTCCATCATCTTCTAAAGTTACGCCCTTTTTTTACATTTTAAGTTTTTAATTTTTTTTCATTAATTTTTATGTGGAAATATTAGCAATTTAGCTCAATAGCTTCCAGGTAATGTGATCAATTGACTCAAAATCAATATTGGATAATAGCACTGCATCATCTTCAAAAGTTACGCCCTTTATTTTTTACATTTTAAATTTCTAATATTTTTTAATACATTTTTATAATGAAATATTAGCATTTTTGCTCAATAGCTTCCATGTAATGTGATCAATTGACTCAAAATCAATATTGAATAATAGCACTCCATCATCTTCTAAAGTTACACCCTTTATTTTTACATTTTAAATATCTAATATTTTTTATAAATTTTATGTGGAAATATTAGCATTTTTGCTCAATAGCATCCAGGTAATGTGATCAATTGACTCAAAATCAATATTGAATTATAGCGCTCCATCGTCTACAAAAGTTATGCCCTTTATTTTTTCATTTTAAATTTCTAATATTTTTTAAATAATTTTTATTATGAAATATTAGCATTTTTGGTCAATAGCTTCCAGGTAAGGTGATCAATTGACTCAAAATCAATATTGGATAATAGCACTGCATCATCTTCAAACGTTACGCCATTTTTTTTTACATTTTACGTTTCTAATATTTTTCTTTACTTTTTGTGTGGAAATATTAGCATTTTAGCTCAATAGCTTCCAGGTAATGTGATCAATTGACTCAAAATCAATATTGAATCATAGCGCTCCATCGTCTACAAAAGTTACGCCCTTTTTTTCATTTTAAATTTCTAATATTTTTTAAATAATTTTTATTATGAAATACTAGCATTTTTGGTCAATAGCTTCCAGGTAATGTGATCAATTGACTCAAAATCAATATTGGATAATAGCACTGCATCATCTTCAAAAGTTACGCCATTTTTTTTACATTTTACATTTCTAATATTTTTCTTTAATTTTTGTGTGGAAATATTAGCATTTTAGCTCAATAGCTTCCAGGTAATGTGATCAATTGACTCAAAATCAATATTGGATCATAGCACTCCATCATCTTCAAAAGTTACACCCTTTATTTTTACATTTTAAGTTTTTAATGTTTTTTCAATAATTTTTATAATGAAATATTAGCATTTTTGCTCAATAGCTTCCAGGTAATGTGATCAATTGACTCAAAATCAATATTGAATCATAGCACTCCATCATCTTCTAAAGTTACGCCATTTTTTTTTACATTTTACATTTCTAATATTTTTCTTTAATTTTTGTGTGGAAATATTAGCATTTTAGCTCAATAGCTTCCAGGTGATGTGATCAATTGACTCAAAATCAATATTGGATGATAGGACTCCATCGTCTACAAAAGTTACGCCCTTTTTTTCATTTTAAATTTCTAATATTTTTTAAATAATTTTTATTAGGAAATACTGGCATTTTTGGTCAATAGCTTCCAGGTAATGTGATCAATTGACTCAAAATCAATATTGGATAATAGCACTGCATCATCTTCAAAAGTTACGCCATTTTTTTTACATTTTACATTTCTAATATTTTTCTTTAATTTTTGTGTGGAAATATTAGCAATTTAGCTCAATAGCTTCCAGGTAATGTGATCAATTGACTCAAAATCAATATTGGATAATAGCACTGCATCATCTTCAAAAGTTACGCCATTTTTTTTACATTTTACATTTCTAATATTTTTCTTTAATTTTTGTGTGGAAATATTAGCATTTTAGCTCAATAGCTTCCAGGTGATGTGATCAATTGACTCAAAATCAATATTGGATGATAGCACTCCATCATCTTCAAAAGTTACGCCCTTTATTTTTACATTTTAAGTTTTTAACTTTTTTTAAATTAATTTTTATAATGAAATATTAGCATTTTTGCTCAATAGCTTCCAGGTAATGTGATCAATTGACCCAAACCAATATTGGATCATAGCACTCCATCATCTTCAAAAGTTACACCCTTTATTTTTACATTTTAAATGTTAAATTTTTTTCATTAATTTTTATAATGAAATATTAGCATTTTTGCTCAATAGCTTCCAGGTAATGTGATCAATTGACTCAAAATCAATATTGAATCATAACACTCCATCATCTTCTAAAGTTACGCCCTTTTTTTACATTTTAAGTTTTTAATTTTTTTTCATTAATTTTTATGTGGAAATATTAGCAATTTAGCTCAATAGCTTCCAGGTAATGTGATCAATTGACTCAAAATCAATATTGGATAATAGCACTGCATCATCTTCAAAAGTTACGCCCTTCATTTTTTACATTTTAAATTTCTAATATTTTTTAATACATTTTTATAATGAAATATTAGCATTTTTGCTCAATAGCTTCCATGTAATGTGATCAATTGACTCAAAATCAATATTGAATCATAGCACTCCATCATCTTCTAAAGTTACACCCTTTATTTTTACATTTTAAATATCTAATATTTTTTATTAATTTTATGTGGAAATATTAGCATTTTTGCTCAATAGCTTCCAGGTAATGTGATCAAGTGACTCAAAATCAATATTGAATCATAGCGCTCCATCGTCTACAAAAGTTACGCCCTTTTTTTTCATTTTAAATTTCTAATATTTTTTAAATAGTTTTTATAATGAAATATTAGCATTTTTGGTCAATAGCTTCCAGGTAATGTGATCAATTGACTCAAAATCAATATTGGATAATAGCACTGCATCATCTTCAAAAGTTACGCCATTTTTTTTACATTTTACATTTCTAATATTTTTCTTTAATTTTTGTGTGGAAATATTAGCATTTTAGCTCAATAGCTTCCAGGTAATGTGATCAAATGACTCAAAATCAATATTGAATGATAGCACTCCATCATCTTCTAAAGTTACACCCTTTATTTTTACATTTTAAATATCTAATATTTTTTATAAATTTTATGTGGAAATATTAGCATTTTTGCTCAATAGCTTCCAGGTAATGTGATCAATTGACTCAAAATGAATATTGAATTATAGCGCTCCATCGTCTACAAAAGTTATGCCCTTTATTTTTTCATTTTAAATTTCTAATATTTTTTAAATAATTTTTATTATGAAATATTAGCATTTTTGGTCAATAGCTTCCAGGTAAGGTGATCAATTGACTCAAAATCAATATTGGATAATAGCACTGCATCATCTTCAAACGTTACGCCATTTTTTTACATTTTACGTTTCTAATATTTTTCTTTACTTTTTGTGTGGAAATATTAGCATTTTAGCTCAATAGCTTCCAGGTAATGTGATCAATTGACTCAAAATCAATATTGGATCATAGCACTGCATCATCTTCAAAAGTTACGCCATTTTTTTTACATTTTATATTTCTAATATTTTTCATTAATTTTTATGTGGAAATATTAGCAATTTAGCTCAATAGCTTCCAGGTAATGTGATCAATTGACTCAAAATCAATATTGGATAATAGCACTGCATCATCTTCAAAAGTTACGCCCTTTATTTTTTACATTTTAAATTTCTAATATTTTTTAATACATTTTTATAATGAAATATTAGCATTTTTGCTCAATAGCTTCCATGTAATGTGATCAATTGACTCAAAATCAATATTGAATAATAGCACTCCATCATCTTCTAAAGTTACACCCTTTATTTTTACATTTTAAATATCTAATATTTTTTATAAATTTTATGTGGAAATATTAGCATTTTTGGTCAATAGCTTCCAGGTAAGGTGATCAATTGACTCAAAATCAATATTGGATAATAGCACTGCATCATCTTCAAATGTTACGCCATTTTTTTTTTACATTTTACGTTTCTACTATTTTTCTTTACTTTTTGTGTGGAAATATTAGCATTTTAGCTCAATAGCTTCCAGGTAATGTGATCAATTGACTCAAAATCAATATTGGATCATAGCACTCCATCATCTTCAAAAGTTACACCCTTTATTTTTACATTTTAAGTTTTAAATTTGTTTTCAATAATTTTTATAATGAAATATTAACATTTTTGCTCAATAGCTTCCAGGTAATGTGAACAATTGACTCCAAATCAATATTGAATCATAGCACTCCATCATCTTCTAAAGTTACGCCCTTTTTTTACATTTTAAGTTTTTAATTTTTTTTCATTAATTTTTATGTGGAAATATTAGCAATTTAGCTCAATAGCTTCCAGGTAATGTGATCAATTGACTCAAAATCAATATTGGATAATAGCACTGCATCATCTTCAAAAGTTACGCCATTTTTTTAACATTTTACATTTCTAATATTTTTCTTTAATTTTTGTGTGGAAATATTAGCATTTTGGCTCAATAGCTTCCAGGTAATGTGATCAATTGACTCAAAATCAATATTGGATCATAGCACTCCATCATCTTCAAAAGTTACACCCTTTATTCTTACATTTTAAATTTTAAATTTTTTTTCATTGATTTTTATAATGAAATATTAGCATTTTTGCTCAATAGCTTCCAGGTAATGTGATCAATTGACTCAAAATCAATATTGAATCATAACACTCCATCATCTTCTAAAGTTACGCCCTTTTTTTACATTTTAAGTTTTTAATTTTTTTTCATTAATTTTTATGTGGAAATATTAGCAATTTAGCTCAATAGCTTCCAGGTAATGTGATCAATTGACTCAAAATCAATATTGGATAATAGCACTGCATCATCTTCAAAAGTTACGCCCTTTATTTTTTACATTTTAAATTTCTAATATTTTTTAATACATTTTTATAATGAAATATTAGCATTTTTGCTCAATAGCTTCCATGTAATGTGATCAATTGACTCAAAATCAATATTGAATCATAGCACTCCATCATCTTCTAAAGTTACGCCCTTTATTTTTACATTTTAAATATCTAATATTTTTTATTAATTTTATGTGGAAATATTAGCATTTTTGCTCAATAGCTTCCAGGTAATGTGATCAAGTGAGTCAAAATCAATATTGAATCATAGCGCTCCATCGTCTACAAAAGTTACGCCCTTTTTTTTCATTTTAAATTTCTAATATTTTTTAAATAATTTTTATAATGAAATATTAGCATTTTTGGTCAATAGCTTCCAGGTAATGTGATCAATTGACTCAAAATCAATATTGGATAATAGCACTGCATCATCTTCAAAAGTTACGCCATTTTTTTTACATTTTACATTTCTAATATTTTTCTTTAATTTTTGTGTGGAAATATTAGCATTTTGGCTCAATAGCTTCCAGGTAATGTGATCAATTGACTCAAAATCAATATTGTATCATAGCACTCCATCATCTTCAAAAGTTACACCCTTTATTTTTACATTTTAAATTTTAAATTTTTTTTCATTGATTTTTATAAGGAAATATTAGCATTTTTGCTCAATAGCTTCCAGGTAATGTGATCAATTGACTCAAAATCAATATTGAATCATAACACTCCATCATCTTCTAAAGTTACGCCCTTTTTTTACATTTTAAGTTTTTAATTTTTTTTCATTAATTTTTATGTGGAAATATTAGCAATTTAGCTCAATAGCTTCCAGGTAATGTGATCAATTGACTCAAAATCAATATTGGATAATAGCACTGCATCATCTTCAAAAGTTACGCCCTTTATTTTTTACATTTTAAATTTCTAATATTTTTTAATACATTTTTATAATGAAATATTAGCATTTTTGCTCAATAGCTTCCATGTAATGTGATCAATTGACTCAAAATCAATATTGAATAATAGCACTCCATCATCTTCTAAAGTTACACCCTTTATTTTTACATTTTAAATATCTAATATTTTTTATAAATTTTATGTGGAAATATTAGCATTTTTGCTCAATAGCATCCAGGTAATGTGATCAATTGACTCAAAATCAATATTGAATTATAGCGCTCCATCGTCTACAAAAGTTATGCCCTTTATTTTTTCATTTTAAATTTCTAATATTTTTTAAATAATTTTTATTATGAAATATTAGCATTTTTGGTCAATAGCTTCCAGGTAAGGTGATCAATTGACTCAAAATCAATATTGGATAATAGCACTGCATCATCTTCAAACGTTACGCCATTTTTTTTTACATTTTACGTTTCTAATATTTTTCTTTACTTTTTGTGTGGAAATATTAGCATTTTAGCTCAATAGCTTCCAGGTAATGTGATCAATTGACTCAAAATCAATATTGAATCATAGCGCTCCATCGTCTACAAAAGTTACGCCCTTTTTTTCATTTTAAATTTCTAATATTTTTTAAATAATTTTTATTATGAAATACTAGCATTTTTGGTCAATAGCTTCCAGGTAATGTGATCAATTGACTCAAAATCAATATTGGATAATAGCACTGCATCATCTTCAAAAGTTACGCCATTTTTTTTACATTTTACATTTCTAATATTTTTCTTTAATTTTTGTGTGGAAATATTAGCATTTTAGCTCAATAGCTTCCAGGTAATGTGATCAATTGACTCAAAATCAATATTGGATCATAGCACTCCATCATCTTCAAAAGTTACACCCTTTATTTTTACATTTTAAGTTTTTAATGTTTTTTCAATAATTTTTATAATGAAATATTAGCATTTTTGCTCAATAGCTTCCAGGTAATGTGATCAATTGACTCAAAATCAATATTGAATCATAGCACTCCATCATCTTCTAAAGTTACGCCCTTTTTTTACATTTTAAGTTTTTAATTTTTTTTCATTAATTTTTATGTGGAAATATTAGCAATTTAGCTCAATAGCTTCCAGGTAATGTGATCAATTGACTCAAAATCAATATTGGATAATAGCACTGCATCATCTTCAAAAGTTACGCCATTTTTTTTTACATTTTACATTTCTAATATTTTTCTTTAATTTTTGTGTGGAAATATTAGCATTTTAGCTCAATAGCTTCCAGGTGATGTGATCAATTGACTCAAAATCAATATTGGATGATAGGACTCCATCGTCTACAAAAGTTACGCCCTTTTTTTCATTTTAAATTTCTAATATTTTTTAAATAATTTTTATTATGAAATACTGGCATTTTTGGTCAATAGCTTCCAGGTAATGTGATCAATTGACTCAAAATCAATATTGGATAATAGCACTGCATCATCTTCAAAAGTTACGCCATTTTTTTTACATTTTACATTTCTAATATTTTTCTTTAATTTTTGTGTGGAAATATTAGCAATTTAGCTCAATAGCTTCCAGGTAATGTGATCAATTGACTCAAAATCAATATTGGATAATAGCACTGCATCATCTTCAAAAGTTACGCCATTTTTTTTACATTTTACATTTCTAATATTTTTCTTTAATTTTTGTGTGGAAATATTAGCATTTTAGCTCAATAGCTTCCAGGTGATGTGATCAATTGACTCAAAATCAATATTGGATGATAGCACTCCATCATCTTCAAAAGTTACGCCCTTTATTTTTACATTTTAAGTTTTTAACTTTTTTTAAATTAATTTTTATAATGAAATATTAGCATTTTTGCTCAATAGCTTCCAGGTAATGTGATCAATTGACTCAAAATCAATATTGGATAATAGCACTGCATCATCTTCAAAAGTTACGCCCTTTATTTTTTACATTTTAAATTTCTAATATTTTTTAATACATTTTTATAATGAAATATTAGCAGTTTTGCTCAATAGCTTCCATGTAATGTGATCAATGGACTCAAAATCAATATTGAATCATAGCACTCCATCATCTTCTAAAGTTACACCCTTTATTTTTACATTTTAAATATCTAATATTTTTTATTAATTTTATGTGGAAATATTAGCATTTTTGCTCAATAGCTTCCAGGTAATGTGATCAATTGACTCAAAATCAATATTGAATAATAGCACTCCATCATCTTCTAAAGTTACACCCTTTATTTTTACATTTTAAATATCTAATATTTTTTATTAATTTTATGTGGAAATATTAGCATTTTTGCTCAATAGCTTCCAGGTAATGTAATCAATTGACTCAAAATCAATATTGAATCATAGCGTTCCATCGTCTACAAAAGTTATGCCCTTTATTTTTGCATTTTACATTTCTAATATTTTTTTATTAATTTTTATGTTGAAATATTAGCATTTTTGCTCAATAGCTTCAAGGTAATATGATCAATTGAATCAAAATCAGTATTGAATCATAGCACTCCATCCTCTTCTAAAGTTACGCCCTTTTTTTACATTTTAAGTTTTTAATTTTTTTTCATTAATTTTTATGTGGAAATATTAGCAATTTAGCTCAATAGCTTCCAGGTAATGTGATCAATTGACTCAAAATCAATATTGGATAATAGCACTGCATCATCTTCAAAAGTTACGCCCTTTATTTTTTACATTTTAAATTTCTAATATTTTTTAATACATTTTTATAATGAAATATTAGCATTTTTGCTCAATAGCTTCCATGTAATGTGATCAATTGACTCAAAATCAATATTGAATCATAGCACTCCATCATCTTCTAAAGTTACACCCTTTATTTTTACATTTTAAATATCTAATATTTTTTATTAATTTTATGTGGAAATATTAGCATTTTGCTCAATAGCTTCCAGGTAATGTGATCAATTGACTCAAAATCAATAATGAATCATAGCGCTCCATCGTCTACAAAAGTTACGCCCTTTTTTTCATTTTAAATTTCTAATATTTTTTAAATAATTTTTATTATGAAATACTAGCATTTTTGGTCAATAGCTTCCAGGTAATGTGATCAATTGACTCAAAATCAATATTGGATAATAGCACTGCATCATCTTCAAAAGTTACGCCATTTTTTTTACATTTTACATTTCTAATATTTTTCTTTAATTTTTGTGTGGAAATATTAGCATTTTAGCTCAATAGCTTCCAGGTAATGTGATCAATTGACTCAAAATCAATATTGGATCATAGCACTCCATCATCTTCAAAAGTTACACCCTTTATTTTTACATTTTAAGTTTTTAATGTTTTTTCAATAATTTTTATAATGAAATATTAGCATTTTTGCTCAATAGCTTCCAGGTAATGTGATCAATTGACTCAAAATCAATATTGAATCATAGCACTCCATCATCTTCTAAAGTTACGCCCTTTTTTTACATTTTAAGTTTTTAATTTTTTTTCATTAATTTTTATGTGGAAATATTAGCAATTTAGCTCAATAGCTTCCAGGTAATGTGATCAATTGACTCAAAATCAATATTGGATAATAGCACTGCATCATCTTCAAAAGTTACGCCATTTTTTTTTACATTTTACATTTCTAATATTTTTCTTTAATTTTTGTGTGGAAATATTAGCATTTTAGCTCAATAGCTTCCAGGTGATGTGATCAATTGACTCAAAATCAATATTGGATGATAGGACTCCATCGTCTACTAAAGTTACACCCTTTTTTTCATTTTAAATTTCTAATATTTTTTAAATAATTTTTATTATGAAATACTGGCATTTTTGGTCAATAGCTTCCAGGTAATGTGATCAATTGACTCAAAATCAATATTGGATAATAGCACTGCATCATCTTCAAAAGTTACGCCATTTTTTTTACATTTTACATTTCTAATATTTTTCTTTAATTTTTGTGTGGAAATATTAGCAATTTAGCTCAATAGCTTCCAGGTAATGTGATCAATTGACTCAAAATCAATATTGGATAATAGCACTGCATCATCTTCAAAAGTTACGCCATTTTTTTTACATTTTACATTTCTAATATTTTTCTTTAATTTTTGTGTGGAAATATTAGCATTTTAGCTCAATAGCTTCCAGGTGATGTGATCAATTGACTCAAAATCAATATTGGATGATAGCACTCCATCATCTTCAAAAGTTACGCCCTTTATTTTTACATTTTAAGTTTTTAACTTTTTTTAAATTAATTTTTATAATGAAATATTAGCATTTTTGCTCAATAGCTTCCAGGTAATGTGATCAATTGACTCAAAATCAATATTGAATCATAGCACTCCATCATCTTCTAAAGTTACACCCTTTATTTTTACATTTTAAATATCTAATATTTTTTATTAATTTTATGTGGAAATATTAGCATTTTTTCTCAATAGCTTCCAGGTAATGTAATCAATTGACTCAAAATCAATATTGAATCATAGCGCTCCATCGTCTACAAAAGTTATGCCCTTTATTTTTGCATTTTACATTTCTAATATTTTTTTATTAATTTTTATGTTGAAATATTAGCATTTTTGCTCAATAGCTTCAAGGTAATATGATCAATTGAATCAAAATCAGTATTGAATCATAGCACTCCATCATCTTCTAAAGTTACGCCCTTTTTTTACATTTTAAGTTTTTAATTTTTTTTCATTAATTTTTATGTGTAAATATTAGCAATTTAGCTCAATAGCTTCCAGGTAATGTGATCAATTGACTCAAAATCAATATTGGATCATAGCACTGCATCATCTTCAAAAGTTACACCATTTTTTTTACATTTTACATTTCTAATATTTTTTAATGTTTGTGTGGAAATATTAGCATTTTAGCTCAATAACTTCCAGGTAATGTGATCAATTGACTCAAAATCAATATTGAATCATAGCGCTCTATCGTCTACAAAAGTTACGCCCCTTATTTTTTCATTTTAAATTTCTAATATTTTTTAAATAATTTTTATTATGAAATATTAGCATTTTTGGTCAATAGCTTCCAGGTAATGTGATCAATTGACTCAAAATCAATATTGGATAATAGCACTGCATCATCTTCAAAAGTTACGCCATTTTTTTTACATTTTACATTTCTAATATTTTTCTTTAATTTTTGTGTGGAAATATTAGCATTTTAGCTCAATAGCTTCCAGGTAATGTGATCAATTGACTCAAAATCAATATTGGATCATAGCACTCCATCATCTTCAAAAGTTACACCCTTTATTTTTACATTTTAAGTTTTAAATTTTTTTTCAATAATTTTTATAATGAAATATTAACATTTTTGCTCAATAGCTTCCAGGTAATGTGATCAATTGACTCAAAATCAATATTGGATAATAGCACTGCATCATCTTCAAAAGTTACGCCATTTTTTTTACATTTTACATTTCTAATATTTTTCTTTAATTTTTGTGTGGAAATATTAGCATTTTGGTCAATAGCTTCCAGGTAATGTGATCAATTGACTCAAAATCAATATTGGATCATAGCACTCATTCATCTTCAAAAGTTACACCCTTTCTTTACATTTTAAGTTTTTAATTTTTTTTCATTAATTTTTATGTGGAAATATTAGCAATTTAACTCAATAGCTTCCAGGTAATGTGATCAATTGACTCAAAATCAATATTGGATAATAGCACTGCATCATCTTCAAAAGTTACGCCCTTTATTTTTTACATTTTAAATTTCTAATATTTTTTAATACATTTTTATAATGAAATATTAGCATTTTTGCTCAATAGCTTCCAGGTAATGTGATCAATTGACTCAAAATCAATATTGGATAATAGCACTGCATCATCTTCAAAAGTTACGCCATTTTTTTTACATTTTACATTTCTAATATTTTTCTTTAATTTTTGTGTGGAAATATTAGCATATTAGCTCAATAGCTTCCAGGTAATGTGATCAATTGACTCAAAATCAATATTGGATAATAGCACTGCATCATCTTCAAAAGTTACGCCATTTTTTTTACATTTTACATTTCTAATATTTTTCTTTAATTTTTGTGTGGAAATATTAGCATTTTAGCTCAATAGCTTCCAGGTAATGTGATCAATTGACTCAAAATCAATATTGGATAATAGCACTGCATCATCTTCAAAAGTTACGCCCTTTATTTTTTACATTTTAAATTTCTAATATTTTTTAATACATTTTTATAATGAAATATTAGCAGTTTTGCTCAATAGCTTCCATGTAATGTGATCAATTGACTCAAAATCAATATTGAATCATAGCGCTCCATCGTCTACAAAAGTTACGCCCTTTTTTTCATTTTAAATTTCTAATATTTTTTAAATAATTTTTATTATGAAATACTAGCATTTTTGGTCAATAGCTTCCAGGTAATGTGATCAATTGACTCAAAATCAATATTGGATAATAGCACTGCATCATCTTCAAAAGTTACGCCATTTTTTTTACATTTTACATTTCTAATATTTTTCTTTAATTTTTGTGTGGAAATATTAGCATTTTAGCTCAATAGCTTCCAGGTAATGTGATCAATTGACTCAAAATCAATATTGGATCATAGCACTCCATCATCTTCAAAAGTTACACCCTTTATTTTTACATTTTAAGTTTTTAATGTTTTTTCAATAATTTTTATAATGAAATATTAGCATTTTTGCTCAATAGCTTCCAGGTAATGTGATCAATTGACTCAAAATCAATATTGAATCATAGCACTCCATCATCTTCTAAAGTTACGCCCTTTTTTTACATTTTAAGTTTTTAATTTTTTTTCATTAATTTTTATGTGGAAATATTAGCAATTTAGCTCAATAGCTTCCAGGTAATGTGATCAACTGACTCAAAATCAATATTGGATAATAGCACTGCATCATCTTCAAAAGTTACGCCATTTTTTTTTACATTTTACATTTCTAATATTTTTCTTTAATTTTTGTGTGGAAATATTAGCATTTTAGCTCAATAGCTTCCAGGTGATGTGATCAATTGACTCAAAATCAATATTGGATGATAGGACTCCATCGTCTACTAAAGTTACACCCTTTTTTTCATTTTAAATTTCTAATATTTTTTAAATAATTTTTATTATGAAATACTGGCATTTTTGGTCAATAGCTTCCAGGTAATGTGATCAATTGACTCAAAATCAATATTGGATAATAGCACTGCATCATCTTCAAAAGTTACGCCATTTTTTTTACATTTTACATTTCTAATATTTTTCTTTAATTTTTGTGTGGAAATATTAGCAATTTAGCTCAATAGCTTCCAGGTAATGTGATCAATTGACTCAAAATCAATATTGGATAATAGCACTGCATCATCTTCAAAAGTTACGCCATTTTTTTTACATTTTACATTTCTAATATTTTTCTTTAATTTTTGTGTGGAAATATTAGCATTTTAGCTCAATAGCTTCCAGGTGATGTGATCAATTGACTCAAAATCAATATTGGATGATAGCACTCCATCATCTTCAAAAGTTACGCCCTTTATTTTTACATTTTAAGTTTTTAACTTTTTTTAAATTAATTTTTATAATGAAATATTAGCATTTTTGCTCAATAGCTTCCAGGTAATGTGATCAATTGACTCAAAATCAATATTGAATCATAGCACTCCATCATCTTCTAAAGTTACACCCTTTATTTTTACATTTTAAATATCTAATATTTTTTATTAATTTTATGTGGAAATATTAGCATTTTTTCTCAATAGCTTCCAGGTAATGTAATCAATTGACTCAAAATCAATATTGAATCATAGCGCTCCATCGTCTACAAAAGTTATGCCCTTTATTTTTGCATTTTACATTTCTAATATTTTTTTATTAATTTTTATGTTGAAATATTAGCATTTTTGCTCAATAGCTTCAAGGTAATATGATCAATTGAATCAAAATCAGTATTGAATCATAGCACTCCATCATCTTCTAAAGTTACGCCCTTTTTTTACATTTTAAGTTTTTAATTTTTTTTCATTAATTTTTATGTGTAAATATTAGCAATTTAGCTCAATAGCTTCCAGGTAATGTGATCAATTGACTCAAAATCAATATTGGATCATAGCACTGCATCATCTTCAAAAGTTACACCATTTTTTTTACATTTTACATTTCTAATATTTTTTAATGTTTGTGTGGAAATATTAGCATTTTAGCTCAATAACTTCCAGGTAATGTGATCAATTGACTCAAAATCAATATTGAATCATAGCGCTCTATCGTCTACAAAAGTTACGCCCCTTATTTTTTCATTTTAAATTTCTAATATTTTTTAAATAATTTTTATTATGAAATATTAGCATTTTTGGTCAATAGCTTCCAGGTAATGTGATCAATTGACTCAAAATCAATATTGGATAATAGCACTGCATCATCTTCAAAAGTTACGCCATTTTTTTTACATTTTACATTTCTAATATTTTTCTTTAATTTTTGTGTGGAAATATTAGCATTTTAGCTCAATAGCTTCCAGGTAATGTGATCAATTGACTCAAAATCAATATTGGATAATAGCACTGCATCATCTTCAAAAGTTACGCCCTTTATTTTTTACATTTTAAAGTTCTAATATTTTTTAATACATTTTTATAATGAAATATTAGCAGTTTTGCTCAATAGCTTCCATGTAATGTGATCAATGGACTCAAAATCAATATTGAATCATAGCACTCCATCATCTTCTAAAGTTACACCCTTTATTTTTACATTTTAAATATCTAATATTTTTTATTAATTTTATGTGGAAATATTAGCATTTTTGCTCAATAGCTTCCAGGTAATGTGATCAATTGACTCAAAATCAATATTGAATAATAGCACTCCATCATCTTCTAAAGTTACACCCTTTATTTTTACATTTTAAATATCTAATATTTTTTATTAATTTTATGTGGAAATATTAGCATTTTTGCTCAATAGCTTCCAGGTAATGTAATCAATTGACTCAAAATCAATATTGAATCATAGCGCTCCATCGTCTACAAAAGTTATGCCCTTTATTTTTGCATTTTACATTTCTAATATTTTTTTATTAATTTTTATGTTGAAATATTAGCATTTTTGCTCAATAGCTTCAAGGTAATATGATCAATTGAATCAAAATCAGTATTGAATCATAGCACTCCATCCTCTTCTAAAGTTACGCCCTTTTTTTACATTTTAAGTTTTTAATTTTTTTTCATTAATTTTTATGTGGAAATATTAGCAATTTAGCTCAATAGCTTCCAGGTAATGTGATCAATTGACTCAAAATCAATATTGGATAATAGCACTGCATCATCTTCAAAAGTTACGCCATTTTTTTTTACATTTTACATTTCTAATATTTTTTAATGTTTGTGTGGAAATATTAGAATTTTTGCTCAATAGCTTCCATGTAATGTGATCAATGGACTCAAAATCAATATTGAATCATAGCACTCCATCATCTTCTAAAGTTACACCCTTTATTTTTACATTTTAAATATCTAATATTTTTTATTAATTTTATGTGGAAATATTAGCATTTTTGCTCAATAGCTTCCAGGTAATGTGATCAATTGACTCAAAATCAATATTGAATAATAGCACTCCATCATCTTCTAAAGTTACACCCTTTATTTTTACATTTTAAATATCTAATATTTTTTATTAATTTTATGTGGAAATATTAGCATTTTTGCTCAATAGCTTCCAGGTAATGTAATCAATTGACTCAAAATCAATATTGAATCATAGCGCTCCATCGTCTACAAAAGTTATGCCCTTTATTTTTGCATTTTACATTTCTAATATTTTTTTATTAATTTTTATGTTGAAATATTAGCATTTTTGCTCAATAGCTTCAAGGTAATATGATCAATTGAATCAAAATCAGTATTGAATCATAGCACTCCATCCTCTTCTAAAGTTACGCCCTTTTTTTACATTTTAAGTTTTTAATTTTTTTTCATTAATTTTTATGTGGAAATATTAGCAATTTAGCTCAATAGCTTCCAGGTAATGTGATCAATTGACTCAAAATCAATATTGGATAATAGCACTGCATCATCTTCAAAAGTTACGCCATTTTTTTTTACATTTTACATTTCTAATATTTTTTAATGTTTGTGTGGAAATATTAGAATTTTTGCTCAATAGCTTCCATGTAATGTGATCAATGGACTCAAAATCAATATTGAATCATAGCACTCCATCATCTTCTAAAGTTACACCCTTTATTTTTACATTTTAAATATCTAATATTTTTTATTAATTTTATGTGGAAATATTAGCATTTTTGCTCAATAGCTTCCAGGTAATGTGATCAATTGACTCAAAATCAATATTGAATAATAGCACTCCATCATCTTCTAAAGTTACACCCTTTATTTTTACATTTTAAATATCTAATATTTTTTATTAATTTTATGTGGAAATATTAGCATTTTTGCTCAATAGCTTCCAGGTAATGTAATCAATTGACTCAAAATCAATATTGAATCATAGCGCTCCATCGTCTACAAAAGTTATGCCCTTTATTTTTGCATTTTACATTTCTAATATTTTTTTATTAATTTTTATGTTGAAATATTAGCATTTTTGCTCAATAGCTTCAAGGTAATATGATCAATTGAATCAAAATCAGTATTGAATCATAGCACTCCATCCTCTTCTAAAGTTACGCCCTTTTTTTACATTTTAAGTTTTTAATTTTTTTTCATTAATTTTTATGTGGAAATATTAGCAATTTAGCTCAATAGCTTCCAGGTAATGTGATCAATTGACTCAAAATCAATATTGGATAATAGCACTGCATCATCTTCAAAAGTTACGCCATTTTTTTTTACATTTTACATTTCTAATATTTTTTAATGTTTGTGTGGAAATATTAGAATTTTTGCTCAATAGCTTCCAGGTAATGTGATCAATTGACTCAAAATCAATATTGAATAATAGCACTCCATCATCTTCTAAAGTTACACCCTTTATTTTTACATTTTAAATATCTAATATTTTTTATAATTTTTATTATGAAATATTAGCATTTTTGGTCAATAGCTTCCAGGTAAGGTGATCAATTGACTCAAAATCAATATTGGATAATAGCACTGCATCATCTTCAAACGTTACGCCATTTTTTTTTACATTTTACATTTCTAATATTTTTCTTTACTTTTTGTGTGGAAATATTAGCATTTTAGCTCAATAGCTTCCAGGTAATGTGATCAATTGACTCAAAATCAATATTGGATCATAGCACTCCATCATCTTCAAAAGTTACACCCTTTATTTTTACATTTTAAGTTTTAAATTTTTTTTCAATAATTTTTATAATGAAATATTAACATTTTTGCTCAATAGCTTCCAGGTAATGTGATCAATTGACTCAAAATCAATATTGGATAATAGCACTGCATCATCTTCAAAAGTTACGCCATTTTTTTTACATTTTACATTTCTAATATTTTTCTTTAATTTTTGTGTGGAAATATTAGCATTTTGGTCAATAGCTTCCAGGTAATGTGATCAATTGACTCAAAATCAATATTGGATCATAGCACTCATTCATCTTCAAAAGTTACACCCTTTCTTTACATTTTAAGTTTTTAATTTTTTTTCATTAATTTTTATGTGGAAATATTAGCAATTTAGCTCAATAGCTTCCAGGTAATGTGATCAATTGACTCAAAATCAATATTGGATAATAGCACTGCATCATCTTCAAAAGTTACGCCCTTTATTTTTTACATTTTAAATTTCTAATATTTTTTAATACATTTTTATAATGAAATATTAGCATTTTTGCTCAATAGCTTCCAGGTAATGTGATCAATTGACTCAAAATCAATATTGGATAATAGCACTGCATCATCTTCAAAAGTTACGCCATTTTTTTTACATTTTACATTTCTAATATTTTTCTTTAATTTTTGTGTGGAAATATTAGCATTTTAGCTCAATAGCTTCCAGGTAATGTGATCAATTGACTCAAAATCAATATTGGATAATAGCACTGCATCATCTTCAAAAGTTACGCCATTTTTTTTACATTTTACATTTCTAATATTTTTCTTTAATTTTTGTGTGGAAATATTAGCATTTTAGCTCAATAGCTTCCAGGTAATGTGATCAATTGACTCAAAATCAATATTGGATAATAGCACTGCATCATCTTCAAAAGTTACGCCCTTTATTTTTTACATTTTAAATTTCTAATATTTTTTAATACATTTTTATAATGAAATATTAGCAGTTTTGCTCAATAGCTTCCATGTAATGTGATCAATGGACTCAAAATCAATATTGAATCATAGCACTCCATCATCTTCTAAAGTTACACCCTTTATTTTTACATTTTAAATATCTAATATTTTTTATTAATTTTATGTGGAAATATTAGCATTTTAGCTCAATAGCTTCCAGGTGATGTGATCAATTGACTCAAAATCAATATTGGATGATAGCACTCCATCATCTTCAAAAGTTACGCCCTTTATTTTTACATTTTAAGTTTTTAATTTTTTTAAATTAATTTTTATAATGAAATATTAGCATTTTTGCTAAATAGCTTCCAGGTAATGTGATCAATTGACTCAAAATCAATATTGAATCATAGCACTCCATCATCTTCTAAAGTTACACCCTTTATTTTTACATTTTAAATATCTAATATTTTTTATTAATTTTATGTGGAAATATTAGCATTTTTGCTCAATAGCTTCCAGGTAATGTGATCAATTGACTCAAAATCAATATTGAATCATAGCGCTCCATCGTCTACAAAAGTTATGCCCTTTATTTTTGCATTTTACATTTCTAATATTTTTTTATTAATTTTTATGTTGAAATATTAGCATTTTTGCTCAATAGCTTCAAGGTAATATGATCAATTGAATCAAAATCAGTATTGAATCATAGCACTCCATCATCTTCTAAAGTTACGCCCTTTTTTTACATTTTAAGTTTTTAATTTTTTTTTCATTAATTTTTATGTGTAAATATTAGCAATTTAGCTCAATAGCTTCCAGGTAATGTGATCAATTGACTCAAAATCAATATTGGATCATAGCACTGCATCATCTTCAAAAGTTACACCATTTTTTTTTTTACATTTTACATTTCTAATATTTTTTAATGTTTGTGTGGAAATATTAGCATTTTAGCTCAATAACTTCCAGGTAATGTGATCAATTGACTCAAAATCAATATTGAATCATAGCGCTCCATCGTCTACAAAAGTTATGCCCTTTATTTTTGCATTTTACATTTCTAATATTTTTTTATTAATTTTTATGTTGAAATATTAGCATTTTTGCTCAATAGCTTCAAGGTAATATGATCAATTGAATCAAAATCAGTATTGAATCATAGCACTCCATCATCTTCTAAAGTTACGCCCTTTTTTTACATTTTAAGTTTTTAATTTTTTTTTCATTAATTTTTATGTGGAAATATTAGCAATTTAGCTCAATAGCTTCCAGGTAATGTGATCAATTGACTCAAAATCAATATTGGATAATAGCACTGCATCATCTTCAAAAGTTACGCCCTTTATTTTTTACATTTTAAATTTCTAATATTTTTTAATACATTTTTATAATGAAATATTAGCATTTTTGCTCAATAGCTTCCAGGTAATGTGATCAATTGACTCAAAATCAATATTGGATAATAGCACTGCATCATCTTCAAAAGTTACGCCATTTTTTTTACATTTTACATTTCTAATATTTTTCTTTAATTTTTGTGTGGAAATATTAGCATTTTAGCTCAATAGCTTCCAGGTAATGTGATCAATTGACTCAAAATCAATATTGGATAATAGCACTGCATCATCTTCAAAAGTTACGCCATTTTTTTTACATTTTACGTTTCTAATATTTTTCTTTAATTTTTGTGTGGAAATATTAGCATTTTAGCTCAATAGCTTCCAGGTAATGTGATCAATTGACTCAAAATCAATATTGGATCATAGCACTCCATCATCTTCAAAAGTTACACCCTTTATTTTTACATTTTAAATTTTGAATTTTTTTTCATTGATTTTTATAATGAAATATTAGCATTTTAGCTCAATAGCTTCCAGGTAATGTGATCAATTGACTCAAAATCAATATTGAATCATAGCACTCCATCATCTTCAAAAGTTACGCCCCTTTTTTACATTTTAAGTTTTTAATATTTGTTTATTAATTTTTATAATGAAATATTAGAATTTTTACTCATTAGCTTCCAGTTAATGTGATCAATTGACTCAAAATCAATATTGGATCATAGCACACCATGGTCTACAAAAGTTACGCCCTTTATTTTTGCATTTTACATTTCTAATATTTTTTCATTAATTTTTATGTGGAAATATTAGCATTTTAGCTCAATAGCTTCCAGGTAATGTGATCAATTGACTCAAAATCAATATTGGATCATAGCACTGCATCATCTTCAAAAGTTACGCCCTTTATTTTTTACATTTTAAATTTCTAATATTTTTTAATACATTTTTATAATGAAATATTAGCATTTTTGCTCAATAGCTTCCATTTAATGTGATCAATTGACTCAAAATCAATATTGAATCATAGCACTCCATCATCTTCTAAAGTTACGCACTTTTTTTACATTTTAAGTTTTTAATTTTTTTTCATTAATTTTTATGTGGAAATATTAGCAATTTAGCTCAATAGCTTCCAGGTAATGTGATCAATTGACTCAAAATCAATATTGGATAATAGCACTGCATCATCTTCAAAAGTTACGCCCTTTATTTTTTACATTTTAAATTTCTAATATTTTTTAATACATTTTTATAATGAAATATTAGCATTTATGCTCAATAGCTTCCATGTAATGTGATCAATTGACTCAAAATCAATATTGAATCATAGCACTCCATCATCTTCTAAAGTTACACCCTTTATTTTTACATTTTAAATATCTAATATTTTTATTAATTTTATGTGGAAATATTAGCATTTTAGCTCAATAGCTTCCAGGTAATGTGATCAATTGACTCAAAATCAATATTGGATAATAGCACTGCATCATCTTCAAAAGTTACGCCATTTTTTTTACATTTCACATTTCTAATATTTTTCTTTAATTTTTGTGTGGAAATATTAGCATTTTAGCTCAATAGCTTCCAGGTAATGTGATCAATTGACTCAAAATCAATATTGGATAATAGCACTGCATCATCTTCAAAAGTTACGCCCTTTATTTTTTACATTTTAAATTTCTAATATTTTTTAATACATTTTTATAATGAAATATTAGCATTTTTGCTCAATAGCTTCCATGTAATGTGATCAATTGACTCAAAATCAATATTGAATCATAGCACTCCATCATCTTCTAAAGTTACACCCTTTATTTTTACATTTTAAATATCTAATATTTTTTATTAATTTTATGTGGAAATATTAGCATTTTTGCTCAATAGCTTCCAGGTAATGTGATCAATTGACTCAAAATCAATATTGAATAATAGCACTCCATCATCTTCTAAAGTTACACCCTTTATTTTTACATTTTAAATTTTAAATTTTTTTTCATTGATTTTTATAATGAAATTTTAGCATTTTTGCTCAATAGCTTCCAGGTAATGTGATCAATTGACTCAAAATCAATATTGAATCATAGCACTCCATCATCTTCTAAAGTTACGCCCTTTTTTTACATTTTAAGTTTTTAATTTTTTTTCATTAATTTTTATGTGGAAATATTAGCAATTTAGCTCAATAGCTTCCAGGTAATGTGATCAATTGACTCAAAATCAATATTGGATAATAGCACTGCATCATCTTCAAAAGTTACGCCATTTTTTTACATTTTACATTTCTAATATTTTTCTTTAATTTTTGTGTGGAAATATTAGCATTTTGGCTCAATAGCTTCCAGGTAATGTGATCAATTGACTCAAAATCAATATTGGATCATAGCACTCCATCATCTTCAAAAGTTACGCCCTTTATTTTTTACATTTTAAATTTCTAATATTTTTTAATACATTTTTATAATGAAATATTAGCATTTTTGCTCAATAGCTTCCATGTAATGTGATCAATTGACTCAAAATCAATATTGAATCATAGCACTACATCATCTTCTAAAGTTACACCCTTTATTATTACATTTTAAATATCTAATATTTTTATTAATTTTATGTGGAAATATTAGCATTTTTGCTCAATAGCTTCCAGGTAATGTGATCAATTGACTCAAAATCAATATTGAATCATAGCGCTCCATCGTCTACAAAAGTTACGCCCTTTTTTTTCATTTTAAATTTCTAATATTTTTTAAATAATTTTTATAATGAAATATTAGCATTTTTGGTCAATAGCTTCCAGGTAATGTGATCAATTGACTCAAAATCAATATTGGATAATAGCACTGCATCATCTTCAAAAGTTACGCCATTTTTTTACATTTTACATTTCTAATATTTTTCTTTAATTTTTGTGTGGAAATATTAGCATTTTGGCTCAATAGCTTCCAGGTAATGTGATCAATTGACTCAAAATCAATATTGGATCATAGCACTCCATCATCTTCAAAAGTTACACCCTTTATTTTTACATTTTAAATTTTAAATTTTTTTTCATTGATTTTTATAATGAAATATTAGCATTTTTGCTCAATAGCTTCAAGGTAATGTGATCAATTGACTCAAAATCAATATTGGATAATAGCACTGCATCATCTTCAAAAGTTACGCCCTTTATTTTTTACATTTTAAATTTCTAATATTTTTTAATACATTTTTATAATGAAATATTAGCATTTTTGCTCAATAGCTTCCATGTAATGTGATCAATTGACTCAAAATCAATATTGAATCTTAGCACTACATCATCTTCTAAAGTTACACCCTTTATTATTACATTTTAAATATCTAATATTTTTATTAATTTTATGTGGAAATATTAGCATTTTTGCTCAATAGCTTCCAGGTAATGTGATCAATTGACTCAAAATCAATATTGAATCATAGCGCTCCATCGTCTACAAAAGTTACGCCCTTTTTTTTCATTTTAAATTTCTAATATTTTTTAAATAATTTTTATAATGAAATATTAGCATTTTTGGTCAATAGCTTCCAGGTAATGTGATCAATTGACTCAAAATCAATATTGGATAATAGCACTGCATCATCTTCAAAAGTTACGCCATTTTTTTTACATTTTACATTTCTAATATTTTTTATTAATTTTTGTGTGGAAATATTAGCATTTTAGCTCAATAGCTTCCAGGTAATGTGATCAGTTGACTCAAAATCAATATTGGATCATAGCACTCCATCATCTTCAAAAGTTACACCCTTTATTTTTACATTTTAAATTTTAAATTTTTTTTCATTGATTTTTATAATGAAATATTAGCATTTTTGCTCAATAGCTTCCAGGTAATGTGATCAATTGACTCAAAATCAATATTGAATCATAACACTCCATCATCTTCTAAAGTTACGCCCTTTTTTTACATTTTAAGTTATTAATTTTTTTTCATTAATTTTTATGTGGAAATATTAGCAATTTAGCTCAATAGCTTCCAGGTAATGTGATCAATTGACTCAAAATCAATATTGGATAATAGTGCTCCATCGTCTACAAAAGTTACGCCCTTTTTTTTATTTTAAATTTCTAATATTTTTTAAATAATTTTTATAATGAAATATTAGCATTTTTGGTCAATAGCTTCCAGGTAATGTGATCAATTGACTGAAAATCAATATTGGATAATAGCACTGCATCATCTTCAAAAGTTACGCCATTTTTTTTACATTTTACATTTCTAATATTTTTCTTTAATTTTTGTGTGGAAATATTAGCATTTTAGCTCAATAGCTTCCAGGTAATGTGATCAATTGACTCAAAATCAATATTGAATCATAGCACTCCATCATCTTCAAAAGTTACGCCCCTTTTTTACATTTTAAGTTTTTAATATTTGTTTATTAATTTTTATAATGAAATATTAGAATTTTTACTCATTAGCTTCCAGGTAATGTGATCAATTGACTCAAAATCAATATTGGATCATAGCACACCATGGTCTACAAAAGTTACGCCCTTTATTTTTGCATTTTACATTTCTAATATTTTTTCATTAATTTTTATGTGGAAATATTAGAATTTTAGCTCAATAGCTTCCAGGTAATGTGATCAATTGACTCAAAATCAATATTGGATCATAGCACTCCATCATCTTCAAAAGTTACACCCTTCATTTTTACATTTTAAATTTTGAATTTTTTTTCATTGATTTTTATAATGAAATATTAGCATTTTAGCTCAATAGCTTCCAGGTAATGTGATCAATTGACTCAAAATCAATATTAAATCATAGCACTCCATCATCTTCAAAAGTTACGCCCCTTTTTTACATTTTAAGTTTTTAATATTTGTTTATTAATTTTTATAATGAAATATTAGAATTTTTACTCATTAGCTTCCAGGTAATGTGATCAATTGACTCAAAATCAATATTGGATCATAGCACACCATGGTCTACAAAAGTTACGCCCTTTATTTTTGCATTTTACATTTCTAATATTTTTTCATTAATTTTTATGTGGAAATATTAGCAATTTAGCTCAATAGCTTCCAGGTAATGTGATCAATTGACTCAAAATCAATATTGGATAATAGCGCTGCATCATCTTCAAAAGTTACGCCTTTTTTTTTACATTTTACATTTCTAATATTTTTCTTTAATTTTTGTGTGGAAATATTAGCATTTTAGCTCAATAGCTTCCAGGTGATGTGATCAATTGACTCAAAATCAATATTGGATGATAGCACTCCATCATCTTCAAAAGTTACGCCCTTTATTTTTACATTTTAAGTTTTTAATTTTTTTTAAATTAATTTTTATAATGAAATATTAGCATTTTTGCTAAATAGCTTCCAGGTAATGTGATCAATTGACTCAAAATCAATATTGAATCATAGCACTCCATCATCTTCTAAAGTTACACCCTTTATTTTTACATTTTAAATATCTAATATTTTTTATTAATTTTATGTGGAAATATTAGCATTTTTGCTCAATAGCTTCCAGGTAATGTGATCAATTGACTCAAAATCAATATTGAATCATAGCGCTCCATCGTCTACAAAAGTTATGCCCTTTATTTTTGCATTTTACATTTCTAATATTTTTTTATTAATTTTTATGTTGAAATATTAGCATTTTTGCTCAATAGCTTCAAGGTAATATGATCAATTGAATCAAAATCAGTATTGAATCATAGCACTCCATCATCTTCTAAAGTTACGCCCTTTTTTTACATTTTAAGTTTTTAATTTTTTTTCATTAATTTTTATGTGTAAATATTAGCAATTTAGCTCAATAGCTTCCAGGTAATGTGATCAATTGACTCAAAATCAATATTGGATCATAGCACTGCATCATCTTCAAAAGTTACACCATTTTTTTTTACATTTTACATTTCTAATATTTTTTAATGTTTGTGTGTAAAAATATTAGCATTTTAGCTCAATAACTTCCAGGTAATGTGATCAATTAACTCAAAATCAATATTGAATCATAGCGCTCTATCGTCTACAAAAGTTACACCCTTTATTTTTTCATTTTAAATTTCTAATATTTTTTAAATAATTTTTATTATGAAATATTAGCATTTTTGGTCAATAGCTTCCAGGTAATGTGATCAATTGACTCAAAATCAATATTGGATAATAGCACACCATGGTCTACAAAAGTTACGCCCTTTATTTTTGCATTTTACATTTCTAATATTTTTTCATTAATTTTTATGTGGAAATATTAGCATTTTAGCTCAATAGCTTCCAGGTAATGTGATCAATTGACTCAAAATCAATATTGGATCATAGCACTGCATCATCTTCAAAAGTTACGCCCTTTATTTTTTACATTTTAAATTTCTAATATTTTTTAATACATTTTTATAATGAAATATTAGCATTTTTGCTCAATAGCTTCCAGGTAATGTGATCAATTGACTCAAAATCAATATTGAATCATAGCACTCCATCATCTTCAAAAGTTACGCCCCTTTTTTACATTTTAAGTTTTTAATATTTGTTTATTAATTTTTATAATGAAATATTAGAATTTTTACTCATTAGCTTCCAGGTAATGTGATCAATTGACTCAAAATCAATATTGGATCATAGCACACCATGGTCTACAAAAGTTACGCCCTTTATTTTTGCATTTTACATTTCTAATATTTTTTCATTAATTTTTATGTGGAAATATTAGAATTTTAGCTCAATAGCTTCCAGGTAATGTGATCAATTGACTCAAAATCAATATTGGATCATAGCACTCCATCATCTTCAAAAGTTACACCCTTCATTTTTACATTTTAAATTTTGAATTTTTTTTCATTGATTTTTATAATGAAATATTAGCATTTTAGCTCAATAGCTTCCAGGTAATGTGATCAATTGACTCAAAATCAATATTGAATCATAGCACTCCATCATCTTCAAAAGTTACGCCCCTTTTTTACATTTTAAGTTTTTAATATTTGTTTATTAATTTTTATAATGAAATATTAGAATTTTTACTCATTAGCTTCCAGGTAATGTGATCAATTGACTCAAAATCAATATTGGATCATAGCACACCATGGTCTACAAAAGTTACGCCCTTTATTTTTGCATTTTACATTTCTAATATTTTTTCATTAATTTTTATGTGGAAATATTAGCAATTTAGCTCAATAGCTTCCAGGTAATGTGATCAATTGACTCAAAATCAATATTGGATAATAGCGCTGCATCATCTTCAAAAGTTACGCCTTTTTTTTTACATTTTACATTTCTAATATTTTTCTTTAATTTTTGTGTGGAAATATTAGCATTTTAGCTCAATAGCTTCCAGGTGATGTGATCAATTGACTCAAAATCAATATTGGATGATAGCACTCCATCATCTTCAAAAGTTACGCCCTTTATTTTTACATTTTAAGTTTTTAATTTTTTTTAAATTAATTTTTATAATGAAATATTAGCATTTTTGCTAAATAGCTTCCAGGTAATGTGATCAATTGACTCAAAATCAATATTGAATCATAGCACTCCATCATCTTCTAAAGTTACACCCTTTATTTTTACATTTTAAATATCTAATATTTTTTATTAATTTTATGTGGAAATATTAGCATTTTTGCTCAATAGCTTCCAGGTAATGTGATCAATTGACTCAAAATCAATATTGAATCATAGCGCTCCATCGTCTACAAAAGTTATGCCCTTTATTTTTGCATTTTACATTTCTAATATTTTTTTATTAATTTTTATGTTGAAATATTAGCATTTTTGCTCAATAGCTTCAAGGTAATATGATCAATTGAATCAAAATCAGTATTGAATCATAGCACTCCATCATCTTCTAAAGTTACGCCCTTTTTTACATTTTAAGTTTTTAATTTTTTTTCATTAATTTTTATGTGTAAATATTAGCAATTTAGCTCAATAGCTTCCAGGTAATGTGATCAATTGACTCAAAATCAATATTGGATCATAGCACTGCATCATCTTCAAAAGTTACACCATTTTTTTTTACATTTTACATTTCTAATATTTTTTAATGTTTGTGTGTAAAAATATTAGCATTTTAGCTCAATAACTTCCAGGTAATGTGATCAATTAACTCAAAATCAATATTGAATCATAGCGCTCTATCGTCTACAAAAGTTACACCCTTTATTTTTTCATTTTAAATTTCTAATATTTTTTAAATAATTTTTATTATGAAATATTAGCATTTTTGGTCAATAGCTTCCAGGTAATGTGATCAATTGACTCAAAATCAATATTGAATCATAGCGCTCCATCGTCTACAAAAGTTAGGCCCTTTTTTTTCATTTTAAATTTCTAATATTTTTTAAATAATTTTTATAATGAAATATTAGCATTTTTGGTCAATAGCTTCCAGGTAATGTGATCAATTGACTCAAAATCAATATTGGATAATAGCACTGCATCATCTTCAAAAGTTACGCCATTTTTTTTACATTTTACATTTCTAATATTTTTCTTTAATTTTTGTGTGGAAATATTAGCATTTTAGCTCAATAGCTTCCAGGTAATGTGATCAATTGACTCAAAATCAATATTGGATCATAGCACTCCATCATCTTCAAAAGTTACACCCTTTATTTTTACATTTTAAATTTTTAATTTTTTTTCATTGATTTTTATAATGAAATATTAGCATTTTAGCTAAATAGCTTCCAGGTAATGTGATCAATTGACTCAAAATCAATATTGAATCATAACACTCCATCATCTTCTAAAGTTACGCCCTTTTTTTACATTTTAAGTTATTAATTTTTTTTCATTAATTTTTATATGGAAATATTAGCAATTTAGCTCAATAGCTTCCAGGTAATGTGATCAATTGACTCAAAATCAATATTGGATAATAGCGCTCCATCGTCTACAAAAGTTACGCCCTTTTTTTTATTTTAAATTTCTAATATTTTTTAAATAATTTTTATAATGAAATATTAGCATTTTTGGTCAATAGCTTCCAGGTAATGTGATCAATTGACTGAAAATCAATATTGGATAATAGCACTGCATCATCTTCAAAAGTTACGCCATTTTTTTTACATTTTACATTTCTAATATTTTTCTTTAATTTTTGTGTGGAAATATTAGCATTTTAGCTCAATAGCTTCCAGGTAATGTGATCAATTGACTCAAAATCAATATTGAATCATAGCACTCCATCATCTTCAAAAGTTACGCCCCTTTTTTACATTTTAAGTTTTTAATATTTGTTTATTAATTTTTATAATGAAATATTAGAATTTTTACTCATTAGCTTCCAGGTAATGTGATCAATTGACTCAAAATCAATATTGGATCATAGCACACCATGGTCTACAAAAGTTACACCCTTTATTTTTGCATTTTACATTTCTAATATTTTTTCATTAATTTTTATGTGGAAATATTAGAATTTTAGCTCAATAGCTTCCAGGTAATGTGATCAATTGACTCAAAATCAATATTGGATCATAGCACTCCATCATCTTCAAAAGTTACACCCTTCATTTTTACATTTAAAATTTTGAATTTTTTTCATTGATTTTTATAATGAAATATTAGCATTTTAGCTCAATAGCTTCCAGGTAATGTGATCAATTGACTCAAAATCAATATTGAATCATAGCACTCCATCATCTTCAAAAGTTACGCCCCTTTTTTACATTTTAAGTTTTTAATATTTGTTTATTAATTTTTATAATGAAATATTAGAATTTTTACTCATTAGCTTCCAGGTAATGTGATCAATTGACTCAAAATCAATATTGGATCATAGCACACCATGGTCTACAAAAGTTACGCCCTTTATTTTTGCATTTTACATTTCTAATATTTTTTCATTAATTTTTATGTGGAAATATTAGCAATTTAGCTCAATAGCTTCCAGGTAATGTGATCAATTGACTCAAAATCAATATTGGATAATAGCGCTGCATCATCTTCAAAAGTTATGCCCTTTATTTTTGCATTTTACATTTCTAATATTTTTTTATTAATTTTTATGTTGAAATATTAGAATTTTTGCTCAATAGCTTCAAGGTAATATGATCAATTGAATCAAAATCAGTATTGAATCATAGCACTCCATCATCTTCTAAAGTTACGCCCTTTTTTTACATTTTAAGTTTTTAATTTTTTTTCATTAATTTTTATGTGTAAATATTAGCAATTTAGCTCAATAGCTTCCAGGTAATGTGATCAATTGACTCAAAATCAATATTGGATCATAGCACTGCATCATCTTCAAAAGTTACACCATTTTTTTTTACATTTTAAATTTCTAATATTTTTTAATGTTTGTGTGTAAAAATATTAGCATTTTAGCTCAATAACTTCCAGGTAATGTGATCAATTAACTCAAAATCAATATTGAATCATAGCGCTCTATCGTCTACAAAAGTTACACCCTTTATTTTTTCATTTTAAATTTCTAATATTTTTTAAATAATTTTTATTATGAAATATTAGCATTTTTGGTCAATAGCTTCCAGGTAATGTGATCAATTGACTCAAAATCAATATTGGATAATAGCACTGCATCATCTTCAAAAGTTACGCCATTTTTTTTACATTTTACATTTCTAATATTTTTCTTTAATTATTGTGTGGAAATATTAGCATTTTAGCTCAATAGCTTCCAGGTAATTTGATCAATTGACTCAAAATCAATATTGGATAATAGCACTGCATCATCTTCAAAAGTTACGCCCTTTATTTTTTACAT
The DNA here is from genome assembly GCA_030533445.1 of Cyprinodon diabolis. Taxonomy (NCBI): domain Eukaryota; kingdom Metazoa; phylum Chordata; class Actinopteri; order Cyprinodontiformes; family Cyprinodontidae; genus Cyprinodon; species Cyprinodon diabolis. The sequence goes on from JARPUW010000930.1 coordinate 140,671, forward strand.
TTTAAATTTCTAATATTTTTAATACATTTTTATAATGAAATATTAGCATTTTTGCTCAATAGCTTCCATGTAATGTGATCAATTGACTCAAAATCAATATTGAATAATAGCACTCCATCATCTTCTAAAGTTACACCCTTTATTTTTACATTTTAAATATCTAATATTTTTTATTAATTTTATGTGGAAATATTAGCATTTTTGCTCAATAGCTTCCAGGTAATGTAATCAATTGACTCAAAATCAATATTGAATCATAGCGCTCCATCGTCTACAAAAGTTATGCCCTTTATTTTTGCATTTTACATTTCTAATATTTTTTTATTAATTTTTATGTTGAAATATTAGCATTTTTGCTCAATAGCTTCAAGGTAATATGATCAATTGAATCAAAATCAGTATTGAATCATAGCACTCCATCATCTTCTAAAGTTACGCCCTTTTTTTACATTTTAAGTTTTTAATTTTTTTTCATTAATTTTTATGTGGAAATATTAGCAATTTAGCTCAATAGCTTCCAGGTAATGTGATCAATTGACTCAAAATCAATATTGGATAATAGCACTGCATCATCTTCAAAAGTTACGCCATTTTTTTTTACATTTTACATTTCTAATATTTTTTAATGTTTGTGTGGAAATATTAGCATTTTTGCTCAATAGCTTCCAGGTAATGTGATCAATTGACTCAAAATCAATATTGAATAATAGCACTCCATCATCTTCTAAAGTTACACCCTTTAATTTTACATTTTAAATATCTAATATTTTTTATTAATTTTATGTGGAAATATTAGCATTTTTGCTCAATAGCTTCCAGGTAATGTGATCAATTGACTCAAAATCAATATTGAATTATAGCGCTCCATCGTCTACAAAAGTTATGCCCTTTATTTTTTCATTTTAAATTTCTAATATTTTTTAAATAATTTTTATTATGAAATATTAGCATTTTTGGTCAATAGCTTCCAGGTAAGGTGATCAATTGACTCAAAATCAATATTGGATAATAGCACTGCATCATCTTCAAACGTTACGCCATTTTTTTTTACATTTTACATTTCTAATATTTTTCTTTACTTTTTGTGTGGAAATATTAGAATTTTAGCTCAATAGCTTCCAGATAATGTGATCAATTGACTCAAAATCAATATTGGATCATAGCACTCCATCATCTTCAAAAGTTACACCCTTTATTTTTACATTTTAAATTTTTAATTTTTTTTTCATTGATTTTTAAAATGAAATATTAGCATTTTAGCTCAATAGCTTCCAGGTAATGTGATCAATTGACTCAAAATCAATATTGAATCATAACACTCCATCATCTTCTAAAGTTACGCCCTTTTTTTACATTTTAAGTTTTTAATTTTTTTTCATTAATTTTTATGTGGAAATATTAGCAATTTAGCTCAATAGCTTCCAGGTAATGTGATCAATTGACTCAAAATCAATATTGGATAATAGCACTGCATCATCTTCAAAAGTTACGCCCTTTATTTTTTACATTTTAAATTTCTAATATTTTGTAATACATTTTTATAATGAAATATTAGCATTTTTGCTCAATAGCTTCCATGTAATGTGATCAATTGACTCAAAATCAATATTGAATCATAGCACTCCATCATCTTCTAAAGTTACACCCTTTATTTTTACATTTTAAATATCTAATATTTTTTATTAATTTTATGTGGAAATATTAGCATTTTTGCTCAATAGCTTCCAGGTAATGTGATCAATTGACTCAAAATCAATATTGAATAATGGCGCTCCATCGTCTACAAAAGTTACGCCCTTTTTTTTCATTTTAAATTTCTAATATTTTTTAAATAATTTTTATAATGAAATATTAGCATTTTTGGTCAATAGCTTCCAGGTAATGTGATCAATTGACTAATAATCAATATTGGATAATAGCACTGCATCATCTTCAAAAGTTACGCCATTTTTTTTACATTTTACATTTCTAATATTTTTTTATTAATTTTTATGTGGAAATATTAGCATTTTTGCTCATTAGCTTCCAAGTAATGTGATCGATTGACTCAAAATCAATATTGAATCATAGCACTCCATCGTCTACAAAAGTTACGCCCTTTATTTTTTCATTTTAAATTTCTAATATTTTTTCATAAATTTTTATAATGAAATATTAGCATTTTTGCTCAATAGCTTCCAGGTAATGTGATCAATTGACTCAAAATCAATATTGGATCATAGCACTACATCGTCTACAAAAGTTACACCCTTTATCTTTACATTTTAAGTTTTTAATATTTTTTCATTAATTTTTATAATGAAATATTAGCAATTTAGCTCAATAGCTTCCAGGTAATGTGATCAACTGACTCAAAATTATTATTGGATCATAGCACTCCATCATCTTCAAAAGTTAAGCCCTATTTTTACATTTTAAGTTTTTAATATTTGTTTATTAATTTTTATAATGAAATATTAGCATTTTTGCTCATTAGCTTCCAGGTAATGTGATCAATTGACTCAAAATTAATATTGCATCATAGCACTCCATCATCTTCAAAATGTACGCCCTTTTTTTACATTTTAAGTTTCTAATATTTTTTAAATAATTTTTATAATGAAATATTAGCATTTTTGGTCAATAGCTTCCAGGTAATGTGATCAATTGACTCAAAATCAATATTGGATCATAGCACTCCATCGTCTACAAAAGTTACGCCCTTTGTTTTTATGTTTTAAGTTTCTAATATTTTTTTATTGATTTTTTTAAGGTAATATTAGCATTTTTGCTCAATAGCTTCCAGGTAATGTGATCAATTGACTGAAAATCAATATTGGATCATAGCACTCCATCGTCTACAAAAGATACACCCTTTATTTTTACATTTTAAGTTTTTAATATTTTTTCATTAATTTTTATAATGAAATATTAGCATTTTTGCTCAATAGCTTCCAGGTAATGTGATCAATTGACTCAAAATCAATATTGGATCATAGCACTCCATGATCTTCAAAAGTTACGCCCTTTTTTTTCATTTTAAGTTTTTAATATTTTGTCATTAATTTTTATGTGGAAATATTAGCATTTTTGCTCATTAGCTTCCAGGTAATGTGATCAATTGACTCAAAATTAATATTGTATCATAGCACTCCCTCGTCTTCAAAAGTTATGCCCTTTTTTTTACATTATAAATTTCTTATATTTTTTTATTAATTTTTATGTGGAAATATTAGCATTTTTGCTCAATAGCTTCCAAGTAATGTGATCGATTGACTCAAAATCAATATTGAATCATAGCACTCCATCGTCTACAAAAGTTACGCCCTTTATTTTTTCATTTTAAATTTCTAATATTTTTTCATAAATTTTTATAATGAAATATTAGCAATTTAGCTCAATAGCTTCCAGGTAATGTGATCAATTGACTCAAAATCAATATTGGATCATAGCACTACATCGTCTACAAAAGTTACACCCTTTATCTTTACATTTTAAGTTTTTAATATTTTTTCATTAATTTTTATAATGAAATATTAGCATTTTTGCTCATTAGCTTCCAGGTAATGTGATCAATTGACTCAAAATTAATATTGCATCATAGCACTCCATCATCTTCAAAATGTACGCCCTTTTTTTACATTTTAAGTTTTTAATATTTTTTCATTAATTTTTATAATGAAATATTAGCATTTTTGCTCAATAGCTTCCAGGTAATGTGATCAATTGACTCAAAATCAATATTGGATCATAGCACTCCATGATCTTCAAAAGTTACGCCCTTTTTTTTCATTTTAAGTTTTTAATATTTTGTCATTAATTTTTATGTGGAAATATTAGCATTTTTGCTCATTAGCTTCCAGGTAATGTGATCAATTGACTGAAAATCAATATCGAATCATAGCACTGCATTGTCTACAAAAGTTACGCCCTTTATTTTTACATTTTAAGTTTTTAATATTTTTTCATTAATTTTTATAATGAAATATTAGCATTTTTGCTCAATAGCTTCCAGGTAATGTGATCACTTGACTCAAAATCAATATTGGATCATAGCACTCCATGATCTTCAAAATTTACGCCCTTTTTTTTCATTTTAAGTTTTTAATATTTTGTCATTAATTTTTATGTGGAAATATTAGCATTTTTGCTCATTAGCTTCCAGGTAATGTGATCAATTGACTCAAAATTAATATTGGATCATAGCACTACCTCGTCTTCAAAAGTTACGCCCTTTTTTTTACATTATAAATTTCTAATATTTTTTTATTAATTTTTATGTGGAAATATTAGCATTTTTGCTCAATAGCTTCCAAGTAATGTGATCGATTGACTCAAAATCAATATTGAATCATAGCACTCCATCGTCTACAAAAGTTACGCCCTTTATTTTTTCATTTTAAATTTCTAATATTTTTTCATAAATTTTTATAATGAAATATTAGCATTTTTGCTCAATAGCTTCCAGGTAATGTGATCAATTGACTCAAAATCAATATTGGATCATAGCACTACATCGTCTACAAAAGTTACACCCTTTATCTTTACATTTTAAGTTTTTAATATTTTTTCATTAATTTTTATAATGAAATATTAGCAATTTAGCTCAATAGCTTCCAGGTAATGTGATCAATTGACTCAAAATCAATATTGGATCATAGCACTCCATCATCTTCAAAAGTTACGCCCTTTTTTTTTACATTTTAAGTTTTTAATATTTTTTTTATTAAATTTTATAATGAAATATTAATATTTGTGCTCATCAGCTTCCAGGTAATGTGATCAATTGAATCAAAATCAATATTGAATCGTAGCACTGCATCATCTTCAAAAGTTACGCCATTTTTTTTACATTTTACATTTCTAATATTTTTTTATTAATTTTTATGTGGAAATATTAGCATTTTTGCTCAATAGCTTCCAAGTAATGTGATCGATTGACTCAAAATCAATATTGAATCATAGCACTCCATCGTCTACAAAAGGTACGCCCTTTATTTTTTCATTTTAAATTTCTAATATTTTTTCATAAATTTTTATAATGAAATATTAGCATTTTTGCTCAATAGCTTCCAGGTAATGTGATCAATTGACTCAAAATCAATATTGGATCATAGCACTCCATGATCTTCAAAAGTTACGCCCTTTTTTTTCATTTTAAGTTTTTAATATTTTGTCATTAATTTTTATGTGGAAATATTAGCATTTTTGCTCATTAGCTTCCAGGTAATGTGATCAATTGACTCAAAATTTATATTGGATCATAGCACTCCCTCGTCTTCAAAAGTTACGCCATTTTTTTTACATTTTACATTTCTAATATTTTTTTATTAATTTTTATGTGGAAATATTAGCATTTTTGCTCATTAGCTTCCAAGTAATGTGATCGATTGACTCAAAATCAATATTGAATCATAGCACTCCATCGTCTACAAAAGTTACGCCCTTTATTTTTTCATTTTAAATTTCTAATATTTTTTCATAAATTTTTATAATGAAATATTAGCATTTTTGCTCAATAGCTTCCAGGTAATGTGATCAATTGACTCAAAATCAATATTGGATCATAGCACTACATCGTCTACAAAAGTTACACCCTTTATCTTTACATTTTAAGTTTTTAATATTTTTTCATTAATTTTTATAATGAAATATTAGCAATTTAGCTCAATAGCTTCCAGGTAATGTGATCAACTGACTCAAAATTATTATTGGATCATAGCACTCCATCATCTTCAAAAGTTAAGCCCTATTTTTACATTTTAAGTTTTTAATATTTGTTTATTAATTTTTATAATGAAATATTAGCATTTTTGCTCATTAGCTTCCAGGTAATGTGATCAATTGACTCAAAATTAATATTGCATCATAGCACTCCATCATCTTCAAAATGTACGCCCTTTTTTTACATTTTAAGTTTCTAATATTTTTTAAATAATTTTTATAATGAAATATTAGCATTTTTGGTCAATAGCTTCCAGGTAATGTGATCAATTGACTCAAAATCAATATTGGATCATAGCACTCCATCGTCTACAAAAGTTACGCCCTTTGTTTTTACGTTTTAAGTTTCTAATATTTTTTTATTGATTTTTTTAAGGTAATATTAGCATTTTTGCTCAATAGCTTCCAGGTAATGTGATCAATTGACTGAAAATCAATATTGGATCATAGCACTCCATCGTCTACAAAAGATACACCCTTTATTTTTACATTTTAAGTTTTTAATATTTTTTCATTAATTTTTATAATGAAATATTAGCATTTTTGCTCAATAGCTTCCAGGTAATGTGATCAATTGACTCAAAATCAATATTGGATCATAGCACTCCATGATCTTCAAAAGTTACGCCCTTTTTTTTCATTTTAAGTTTTTAATATTTTGTCATTAATTTTTATGTGGAAATATTAGCATTTTTGCTCATTAGCTTCCAGGTAATGTGATCAATTGACTCAAAATTAATATTGTATCATAGCACTCCCTCGTCTTCAAAAGTTATGCCCTTTTTTTTACATTATAAATTTCTTATATTTTTTTATTAATTTTTATGTGGAAATATTAGCATTTTTGCTCAATAGCTTCCAAGTAATGTGATCGATTGACTCAAAATCAATATTGAATCATAGCACTCCATCGTCTACAAAAGTTACGCCCTTTATTTTTTCATTTTAAATTTCTAATATTTTTTCATAAATTTTTATAATGAAATATTAGCAATTTAGCTCAATAGCTTCCAGGTAATGTGATCAATTGACTCAAAATCAATATTGGATCATAGCACTACATCGTCTACAAAAGTTACACCCTTTATCTTTACATTTTAAGTTTTTAATATTTTTTCATTAATTTTTATAATGAAATATTAGCATTTTTGCTCATTAGCTTCCAGGTAATGTGATCAATTGACTCAAAATTAATATTGCATCATAGCACTCCATCATCTTCAAAATGTACGCCCTTTTTTTACATTTTAAGTTTTTAATATTTTTTCATTAATTTTTATAATGAAATATTAGCATTTTTGCTCAATAGCTTCCAGGTAATGTGATCAATTGACTCAAAATCAATATTGGATCATAGCACTCCATGATCTTCAAAAGTTACGCCCTTTTTTTTCATTTTAAGTTTTTAATATTTTGTCATTAATTTTTATGTGGAAATATTAGCATTTTTGCTCATTAGCTTCCAGGTAATGTGATCAATTGACTGAAAATCAATATCGAATCATAGCACTGCATTGTCTACAAAAGTTACGCCCTTTATTTTTACATTTTAAGTTTTTAATATTTTTTCATTAATTTTTATAATGAAATATTAGCATTTTTGCTCAATAGCTTCCAGGTAATGTGATCACTTGACTCAAAATCAATATTGGATCATAGCACTCCATGATCTTCAAAATTTACGCCCTTTTTTTTCATTTTAAGTTTTTAATATTTTGTCATTAATTTTTATGTGGAAATATTAGCATTTTTGCTCATTAGCTTCCAGGTAATGTGATCAATTGACTCAAAATTAATATTGGATCATAGCACTACCTCGTCTTCAAAAGTTACGCCCTTTTTTTTACATTATAAATTTCTAATATTTTTTTTATTAATTTTTATGTGGAAATATTAGCATTTTTGCTCAATAGCTTCCAAGTAATGTGATCGATTGACTCAAAATCAATATTGAATCATAGCACTCCATCGTCTACAAAAGTTACGCCCTTTATTTTTTCATTTTAAATTTCTAATATTTTTTCATAAATTTTTATAATGAAATATTAGCATTTTTGCTCAATAGCTTCCAGGTAATGTGATCAATTGACTCAAAATCAATATTGGATCATAGCACTACATCGTCTACAAAAGTTACACCCTTTATCTTTACATTTTAAGTTTTTAATATTTTTTCATTAATTTTTATAATGAAATATTAGCAATTTAGCTCAATAGCTTCCAGGTAATGTGATCAATTGACTCAAAATCAATATTGGATCATAGCACTCCATCATCTTCAAAAGTTACGCCCTTTTTTTTTACATTTTAAGTTTTTAATATTTTTTTTATTAAATTTTATAATGAAATATTAATATTTGTGCTCATCAGCTTCCAGGTAATGTGATCAATTGAATCAAAATCAATATTGAATCGTAGCACTGCATCATCTTCAAAAGTTACGCCATTTTTTTTACATTTTACATTTCTAATATTTTTTTATTAATTTTTATGTGGAAATATTAGCATTTTTGCTCAATAGCTTCCAAGTAATGTGATCGATTGACTCAAAATCAATATTGAATCATAGCACTCCATCGTCTACAAAAGGTACGCCCTTTATTTTTTCATTTTAAATTTCTAATATTTTTTCATAAATTTTTATAATGAAATATTAGCATTTTTGCTCAATAGCTTCCAGGTAATGTGATCAATTGACTCAAAATCAATATTGGATCATAGCACTCCATGATCTTCAAAAGTTACGCCCTTTTTTTTCATTTTAAGTTTTTAATATTTTGTCATTAATTTTTATGTGGAAATATTAGCATTTTTGCTCATTAGCTTCCAGGTAATGTGATCAATTGACTCAAAATTTATATTGGATCATAGCACTCCCTCGTCTTCAAAAGTTACGCCATTTTTTTTACATTTTACATTTCTAATATTTTTTTATTAATTTTTATGTGGAAATATTAGCATTTTTGCTCATTAGCTTCCAAGTAATGTGATCGATTGACTCAAAATCAATATTGAATCATAGCACTCCATCGTCTACAAAAGTTACGCCCTTTATTTTTTCATTTTAAATTTCTAATATTTTTTCATAAATTTTTATAATGAAATATTAGCATTTTTGCTCAATAGCTTCCAGGTAATGTGATCAATTGACTCAAAATCAATATTGGATCATAGCACTACATCGTCTACAAAAGTTACACCCTTTATCTTTACATTTTAAGTTTTTAATATTTTTTCATTAATTTTTATAATGAAATATTAGCAATTTAGCTCAATAGCTTCCAGGTAATGTGATCAACTGACTCAAAATTATTATTGGATCATAGCACTCCATCATCTTCAAAAGTTAAGCCCTATTTTTACATTTTAAGTTTTTAATATTTGTTTATTAATTTTTATAATGAAATATTAGCATTTTTACTCATTACCTTCCAGGTAATGTGATCAATTGACTCAAAATTAATATTGCATCATAGCACTCCATCATCTTCAAAATGTACGCCCTTTTTTTACATTTTAAGTTTCTAATATTTTTTAAATAATTTTTATAATGAAATATTAGCATTTTTGGTCAATAGCTTCCAGGTAATGTGATCAATTGACTCAAAATCAATATTGGATCATAGCACTCCATCGTCTACAAAAGTTACGCCCTTTGTTTTTACGTTTTAAGTTTCTAATATTTTTTTATTGATTTTTTTAAGGTAATATTAGCATTTTTGCTCAATAGCTTCCAGGTAATGTGATCAATTGACTGAAAATCAATATTGGATCATAGCACTCCATCGTCTACAAAAGATACACCCTTTATTTTTACATTTTAAGTTTTTAATATTTTTTCATTAATTTTTATAATGAAATATTAGCAATTTAGCTCAATAGCTTCCAGGTAATGTGATCAATTGACTCAAAATCAATATTGGATCATAGTACTCCATCATCTTCAAAAGTTATGCCTTTTTTCACATTTTAAGTTTTTAATATTTGTTTATCAATTTTTATAATGAAATATTAGCATTTTTACTCATTACCTTCCAGGTAATGTGATCAATTGACTCAAAATTAATATTGCATCATAGCACTCCATCATCTTGAAAATTTACGCCCTTTTTTTACATTTTAAGTTTCTAATATTTTTTAAATAATTTTTATAATGAAATATTAGCATTTTTGGTCAATAGCTTCCAGGTAATGTGATCAATTGACTCAAAATCAATATTGGATCATAGCACTCCATCGTCTACAAAAGATACGCCCTTTGTTTTTACATTTTAAGTTTCTAATATTTTTTTATTGATTTTTTTAACGGAATATTAGCATTTTTGCTCAATAACATCCAGGTAATGTGATCAATTGACTGAAAATCAATATTGGATCATAGCACTCCATCGTCTACAAAAGTTACACCCTTTATTTTTACATTTTAAGTTTTTAATATTTTTTCATTAATTTTTATGAAATATTAGCCATTTAGCTCAATAGCTTCCAGGTAATGTGATCAATTGACTCAAAATTAATATTGCACATAGCACTCCATCGTCTACAAAAGTTACGCCTTTTATTTTTACATTTTAAGTTTCTAATATTTTTTTATTGATTTTTGTGTGGAAATGTTAGCATTTTAGCTCAATAGCTTCCAGGTAATGTGATCAATTGACTCAAAATCAATATTGGATCATAGCACTCCATCATTTTCAAAAGTTACGCCCTTTTTTACATTTTAAGCTTTTAATATTTGTTTATTAATTTTTATAACGAAATATTAGCATTTTTACTCATTAGCTTCCAGGTAATGTGATCAATTGACTCAAAATTAATATTGCATCATAGCACTCCATCATCTTCAAAATTTATGCCCTTTTTTTTACATTTTACGTTTCTAATATTTTTTAAATAATTTTTATAATGAAATATTAGCATTTTTGCTCAAAAGCTTCCAGGTAATGTGATCAATTGACTCAAAATCAATATTTGATCATAGCACACCTTGGTCTACAAAAGTTACGACCTTTATTTTTGCATTTTGCATTTTACATTTCTAATATTTTTTCATTAATTTTTATGTGGAAATTTTAGCATTTTAGCTCAATAGCTTCCAGGTAATGTGACGAATTGACTCAAAATTAATATTCGATCATAGCACTCCATCATCTTCAGAAGTTACGCCATTTTTTTTACATTTTACATTTCTAATATTTTTCATTAATTTTTATGTGGAAATATTAGCCTTTTTGCTCAATAGCTTCCAAGTAATGTGATTGATTGACTCAAAATCAATATTGAATCATAGCACTCCATCGTCTACAAAAGTTACACCCTTTATTTTTTCATTTTAAATTTCTAATATTTTTTCATAAATTTTTATAATGAAATATTAGCATTTTTGCTCAATAACTTCCAGTTAATGTGATCAATTGACTCAAAATCAATATTGGATCATAGCACTCCATCGTCTACAAGAGTTACACCCTTTAATTTTACATTTTAAGTTTTTAATATTTTTTCATTAATTTTTATAATGAAATATTAGCATTTTTGCCCAATAGCTTCCAGGTAATGTGATCAATTGACTCAAATTCAATATTGAATCATAGTACTCCATCGTCTACAAAAGTTACAACCTTTATTTTTACATTTTAAGTTTTTAATTTTTTTTCATTAATTTTTATGTGGAAATATTAGCATTTTAGCTCAATAGCTTCCAGGTAATGTGATCAATTGACTCAAAATAAATATTGGATCATAGCACTCCATGATCTTCAAAAGTTATGCAATGTTTTTACATTTTAAGTTTTTAATATTTGTTTATTAATTTTTATAATGAAATATTAGCATTTTACTCATTAGCTTCCAGGTAATGTGATCAATTGACTCAAAATTAATATTGCATCATAGCACTCAATCATCTTCAAAATATACGCCCTTTTTTTTCATTTTAAGTGTCTAATATTTTTTAAATAATTTTTATAATGAAATATTAGCATTTTTGGTCAAGAGCTTCCAGGTAATGTGATCAATTGACTCAAAATCAATATTGGATCATAGCACTGCATCATCTTCAAAAGTTACGCCCTTTATTTTTTACATTTTAAATTTCTAATATTTTTTATTAATTTTATGTGGAAATATTAGCATTTTTGCTCAATAGCTTCCAGGTAATGTGATCAATTGACTCAAAATCAATATTGAATCATAGCGCTCCATCGTCTACAAAAGTTACGCCCTTTATTTTTTCATTTTAAATTTCTAATATTTTTTAAATAATTTTTATTATGAAATATTAGCATTTTTGGTCAATAGCTTCCAGGTAATGTGATCAATTGACTCAAAATCAATATTGGATAATAGCACTGCATCATCTTCAAAAGTTACGCCATTTTTTTTTACATTTTACATTTCTAATATTTTTCTTTAATTTTTGTGTGGAAATATTAGCATTTTAGCTCAATAGCTTCCAGGAAATGTGATCAATTGACTCAAAATCAATATTGGATCATAGCACTCCATGATCTTCAAAAGTTATGCAATGTTTTTACATTTTAAGTTTTTAATATTTGTTTATTAATTTTTATAATGAAATATTAGCATTTTACTCATTAGCTTCCAGGTAATGTGATCAATTGACTCAAAATTAATATTGCATCATAGCACTCCATCATCTTCAAAATATACGCCCTTTTTTTACATTTTAAGTGTCTAATATTTTTTAAATAATTTTTATAATGAAATATTAGCATTTTTGGTCAAGAGCTTCCAGGTAATGTGATCAATTGACTCAAAATCAATATTGGATCATAGCACTGCATCATCTTCAAAAGTTACGCCCTTTATTTTTTACATTTTAAATTTCTAATATTTTTTAATACATTTTTATAATGAAATATTAGCATTTTTGCTCAATAGCTTCCATGTAATGTGATCAATTGACTCAAAATCAATATTGAATCATAGCACTCCATCATCTTCTAAAGTTACACCCTTTATTTTTACATTTTAAATATCTAATATTTTTTATTAATTTTATGTGGAAATATTAGCATTTTTGCTCAATAGCTTCCAGGTAATGTGATCAATTGACTCAAAATCAATATTGAATCATAGCGCTCCATCGTCTACAAAAGTTACACCCTTTATTTTTACATTTTAAATATCTAATATTTTTTATTAATTTTTGTGTGGAAATATTAGCATTTTTGCTCAATAGCTTCCAGGTAATGTGATAAATTGACTCAAAATCAATATTGGATCATAGCACTCCATCATATTCAAAAGTTACACCCTTAATTTTTACATTTTAAGTTTTTAATTTTTTTTCAATAATTTTTATAATGAAATATTAGCATTTTTGCTCAATAGCTTCCAGGTAATGTGATCAATTGACTCAAAATCAATATTGAATCATAGCACTCCATCATCTTCTAAAGTTACGCCCTTTTTTTACATTTTAAGTTTTTAATTTTTTTTCATTAATTTTTATGTGGAAATATTAGCAATTTAGCTCAATAGCTTCCAGGTAATGTGATCAATGGACTCAAAATCAATATTGGATGATAGCACTCCATCATCTTCAAAAGTTACGCCCTTTATTTTGACATTTTAAGTTTTTAATTTTTTTTTAATTAATTTTTATAATGAAATATTAGCATTTTTACTCAATAGCTTCCATGTAATGTGATCAATTGACTCAAAATCAATATTGAATCATAGCACTCCATCGTCTACAAAAGTTACGCCCTTTATTTTTTCATTTTAAATTTCTAATATTTTTTCATAAATTTTTATAATGAAATATTAGCATTTTTGCTCAATAGCTTCCAGGTAATGTGATCAATTGACTCAAAATCAATATTGGATCATAGCACTACATCGTCTACAAAAGTTACACCCTTTATCTTTACATTTTAAGTTTTTAATATTTTTTCATTAATTTTTATAATGAAATATTAGCAATTTAGCTCAATAGCTTCCAGGTAATGTGATCAATTGACTCAAAATCAATATTGGATCATAGCACTCCATCATCTTCAAAAGTTACGCCCTTTTTTTTTACATTTTAAGTTTTTAATATTTTTTTTTATTAAATTTTATAATGAAATATTAATATTTGTGCTCATCAGTTTCCAGGTAATGTGATCAATTGAATCAAAATCAATATTGAATCATAGCACTGCATCATCTTCAAAAGTTACGCCATTTTTTTTACATTTTACATTTCTAATATTTTTTTATTAATTTTTATGTGGAAATATTAGCATTTTTGCTCAATAGCTTCCAAGTAATGTGATCGATTGACTCAAAATCAATATTGAATCATAGCACTCCATCGTCTACAAAAGGTACGCCCTTTATTTTTTCATTTTAAATTTGTAATATTTTTTCATAAATTTTTATAATGAAATATTAGCATTTTTGCTCAATAGCTTCAAGGTAATGTGATCAATTGACTCAAAATCAATATCGAATCATAGCACTGCATTGTCTACAAAAGTTACGCCCTTTATTTTTACATTTTAAGTTTTTAATATTTTTTCATTAATTTTTATAATGAAATATTAGCATTTTTGCTCAATAGCTTCCAGGTAATGTGATCAATTGACTCAAAATCAATATTGGATCATAGCACTCCATGATCTTCAAAAGTTACGCCCTTTTTTTCATTTTAAGTTTTTAATATTTTGTCATTAATTTTTATGTGGAAATATTAGCATTTTTGCTCATTAGCTTCCAGGTAATGTGATCAATTGACTCAAAATTAATATTGGATCATAGCACTCCCTCGTCTTCAAAAGTTACGCCATTTTTTTTTACATTTTACATTTCTAATATTTTTTTATTAATTTTTATGTGGAAATATTAGCATTTTTGCTCATTAGCTTCCAAGTAATGTGATCGATTGACTCAAAATCAATATTGAATCATAGCACTCCATCGTCTACAAAAGTTACGCCCTTTATTTTTTCATTTTAAATTTCTAATATTTTTTCATAAATTTTTATAATGAAATATTAGCATTTTTGCTCAATAGCTTCCAGGTAATGTGATCAATTGACTCAAAATCAATATTGGATCATAGCACTACATCGTCTACAAAAGTTACACCCTTTATCTTTACATTTTAAGTTTTTAATATTTTTTCATTAATTTTTATAATGAAATATTAGCAATTTAGCTCAATAGCTTCCAGGTAATGTGATCAACTGACTCAAAATTATTATTGGATCATAGCACTCCATCATCTTCAAAAGTTAAGCCCTATTTTTACATTTTAAGTTTTTAATATTTGTTTATTAATTTTTATAATGAAATATTAGCATTTTTACTCATTACCTTCCAGGTAATGTGATCAATTGACTCAAAATTAATATTGCATCATAGCACTCCATCATCTTCAAAATGTACGCCCTTTTTTTACATTTTAAGTTTCTAATATTTTTTAAATAAGTTTTATAATGAAATATTAGCATTTTTGGTCAATAGCTTCCAGGTAATGTGATCAATTGACTCAAAATCAATATTGGATCATAGCACTCCATCGTCTACAAAAGTTACGCCCTTTGTTTTTACGTTTTAAGTTTCTAATATTTTTTTATTGATTTTTTTAAGGTAATATTAGCATTTTTGCTCAATAGCTTCCAGGTAATGTGATCAATTGACTGAAAATCAATATTGGATCATAGCACTCCATCGTCTACAAAAGATACACCCTTTATTTTTACATTTTAAGTTTTTAATATTTTTTCATTAATTTTTATAATGAAATATTAGCAATTTAGCTCAATAGCTTCCAGGTAATGTGATCAATTGACTCAAAATCAATATTGGATCATAGTACTCCATCATCTTCAAAAGTTATGCCTTTTTTCACATTTTAAGTTTTTAATATTTGTTTATCAATTTTTATAATGAAATATTAGCATTTTTACTAATTACCTTCCAGGTAATGTGATCAATTGACTCAAAATTAATATTGCATCATAGCACTCCATCATCTTGAAAATTTACGCCCTTTTTTTACATTTTACGTTTCTAATATTTTTTAAATAATTTTTATAATGAAATATTAGCATTTTTGCTCAAAAGCTTCCAGGTAATGTGATCAATTGACTCAAAATCAATATTTGATCATAGCACACCTTGGTCTACAAAAGTTACAACCTTTATTTTTGCATTTTGCATTTTACATTTCTAATATTTTTTCATTAATTTTTATGTGGAAATTTTAGCATTTTAGCTCAATAGCTTCCAGGTAATGTGACGAATTGACTCAAAATTAATATTCGATCATAGCACTCCATCATCTTCAGAAGTTACGCCATTTTTTTTACATTTTACATTTCTAATATTTTTCATTAATTTTTATGTGGAAATATTAGCCTTTTTGCTCAATAGCTTCCAAGTAATGTGATTGATTGACTCAAAATCAATATTGAATCATAGCACTCCATCGTCTACAAAAGTTACACCCTTTATTTTTTCATTTTAAATTTCTAATATTTTTTCATAAATTTTTATAATGAAATATTAGCATTTTTGCTCAATAACTTCCAGTTAATGTGATCAATTGACTCAAAATCAATATTGGATCATAGCACTCCATCGTCTACAAGAGTTACGCCCTTTAATTTTACATTTTAAGTTTTTAATATTTTTTCATTAATTTTTATAATGAAATATTAGCATTTTTGCCCAATAGCTTCCAGGTAATGTGATCAATTGACTCAAATTCAATATTGAATCATAGTACTCCATCGTCTACAAAAGATACACCCTTTATTTTTACATTTTAAGTTTTTAATATTTTTTCATTAATTTTTATAATGAAATATTAGCAATTTAGCTCAATAGCTTCCAGGTAATGTGATCAATTGACTCAAAATCAATATTGGATCATAGTACTCCATCATCTTCAAAAGTTATGCCTTTTTTCACATTTTAAGTTTTTAATATTTGTTTATCAATTTTTATAATGAAATATTCGCATTTTTACTCATTACCTTCCAGGTAATGTGATCAATTGACTCAAAATTAATATTGCATCATAGCACTCCATCATCTTGAAAATTTACGCCCTTTTTTTACATTTTAAGTGTCTAATATTTTTTAAATAATTTTTATAATGAAATATTAGCATTTTTGGTCAATAGCTTCCAGGTAATGTGATCAATTGACTCAAAATCAATATTGGATCATAGCACTCCATCGTCTACAAAAGATACGCCCTTTGTTTTTACATTTTAAGTTTCTAATATTTTTTTATTGATTTTTTTAACGGAATATTAGCATTTTTGCTCAATAGCATCCAGGTAATGTGATCAATTGACTGAAAATCAATATTGGATCATAGCACTCCATCGTCTACAAAAGTTACACCCTTTATTTTTACATTTTAAGTTTTTAATATTTTTTCATAAATTTTTATAATGAAATATTAGCCATTTAGCTCAATAGCTTCCAGGTAATGTGATCAATTGACTCAAAATCAATATTGGATCATAGCACTCCATCGTCTACAAAAGATACACCCTTTATTTTTACATTTTAAGTTTTTAATATTTTTTCATTAATTTTTATAATGAAATATTAGCAATTTAGCTCAATAGCTTCCAGGTAATGTGATCAATTGACTCAAAATCAATATTGGATCATAGTACTCCATCATCTTCAAAAGTTATGCCTTTTTTCACATTTTAAGTTTTTAATATTTGTTTATCAATTTTTATAATGAAATATTAGCATTTTTACTCATTACCTTCCAGGTAATGTGATCAATTGACTCAAAATTAATATTGCATCATAGCACTCCATCATCTTGAAAATTTACGCCCTTTTTTTACATTTTAAGTTTCTAATATTTTTTAAATAATTTTTATAATGAAATATTAGCATTTTTGGTCAATAGCTTCCAGGTAATGTGATCAATTGACTCAAAATCAATATTGGATCATAGCACTCCATCGTCTACAAAAGATACGCCCTTTGTTTTTACATTTTAAGTTTCTAATATTTTTTTATTGATTTTTTTAACGGAATATTAGCATTTTTGCTCAATAGCATCCAGGTAATGTGATCAATTGACTGAAAATCAATATTGGATCATAGCACTCCATCGTCTACAAAAGTTACACCCTTCATTTTTACATTTTAAGTTTTTAATATTTTTTCATAAATTTTTATAATGAAATATTAGCCATTTAGCTCAATAGCTTCCAGGTAATGTGATCAATTGACTCAAAATTAATATTGCACATAGCACTCCATCGTCTACAAAAGTTACGCCTTTTATTTTTACATTTTAAGTTTCTAATATTTTTTTATTGATTTTTGTGTGGAAATGTTAGCATTTTAGCTCAATAGCTTCCAGGTAATGTGATCAATTGACTCAAAATCAATATTGGATCATAGCACTCCATCATTTTCAAAAGTTACGCCCTTTTTTACATTTTAAGCTTTTAATATTTGTTTATTAATTTTTATAATGAAATATTAGCATTTTTACTCATTAGCTTCCAGGTAATGTGATCAATTGACTCAAAATTAATATTGCATCATAGCACTCCATCATCTTCAAAATTTATGCCCTTTTTTTACATTTTACGTTTCTAATATTTTTTAAATAATTTTTATAATGAAATATTAGCATTTTTGCTCAAAAGCTTCCAGGTAATGTGATCAATTGACTCAAAATCAATATTTGATCATAGCACACCTTGGTCTACAAAAGTTACGACCTTTATTTTTGCATTTTGCATTTTACATTTCTAATATTTTTTCATTAATTTTTATGTGGAAATTTTAGCATTTTAGCTCAATAGCTTCCAGGTAATGTGACGAATTGACTCAAAATTAATATTCGATCATAGCACTCCATCATCTTCAGAAGTTACGCCATTTTTTTTACATTTTACATTTCTAATATTTTTCATTAATTTTTATGTGGAAATATTAGCCTTTTTGCTCAATAGCTTCCAAGTAATGTGATTGATTGACTCAAAATCAATATTGAATCATAGCACTCCATCGTCTACAAAAGTTACACCCTTTATTTTTTCATTTTAAATTTCTAATATTTTTTCATAAATTTTTATAATGAAATATTAGCATTTTTGCTCAATAACTTCCAGTTAATGTGATCAATTGACTCAAAATCAATATTGGATCATAGCACTCCATCGTCTACAAGAGTTACACCCTTTAATTTTACATTTTAAGTTTTTAATATTTTTTCATTAATTTTTATAATGAAATATTAGCATTTTTGCCCAATAGCTTCCAGGTAATGTGATCAATTGACTCAAATTCAATATTGAATCATAGTACTCCATCGTCTACAAAAGTTACAACCTTTATTTTTACATTTTAAGTTTTTAATTTTTTTTCATTAATTTTTATGTGGAAATATTAGCATTTTAGCTCAATAGCTTCCAGGTAATGTGATCAATTGACTCAAAATAAATATTGGATCATAGCACTCCATGATCTTCAAAAGTTATGCAATGTTTTTACATTTTAAGTTTTTAATATTTGTTTATTAATTTTTATAATGAAATATTAGCATTTTACTCATTAGCTTCCAGGTAATGTGATCAATTGACTCAAAATTAATATTGCATCATAGCACTCAATCATCTTCAAAATATACGCCCTTTTTTTACATTTTAAGTGTCTAATATTTTTTAAATAATTTTTATAATGAAATATTAGCATTTTTGGTCAAGAGCTTCCAGGTAATGTGATCAATTGACTCAAAATCAATATTGGATCATAGCACTGCATCATCTTCAAAAGTTACGCCCTTTATTTTTTACATTTTAAATTTCTAATTTTTTTATTAATTTTATGTGGAAATATTAGCATTTTTGCTCAATAGCTTCCAGGTAATGTGATCAATTGACTCAAAATCAATATTGAATCATAGCGCTCCATCGTCTACAAAAGTTACGCCCTTTATTTTTTCATTTTAAATTTCTAATATTTTTTAAATAATTTTTATTATGAAATATTAGCATTTTTGGTCAATAGCTTCCAGGTAATGTGATCAATTGACTCAAAATCAATATTGGATAATAGCACTGCATCATCTTCAAAAGTTACGCCATTTTTTTTTACATTTTACATTTCTAATATTTTTCTTTAATTTTTGTGTGGAAATATTAGCATTTTAGCTCAATAGCTTCCAGGAAATGTGATCAATTGACTCAAAATCAATATTGGATCATAGCACTCCATGATCTTCAAAAGTTATGCAATGTTGTTACATTTTAAGTTTTTAATATTTGTTTATTAATTTTTATAATGAAATATTAGCATTTTACTCATTAGCTTCCAGGTAATGTGATCAATTGACTCAAAATTAATATTGCATCATAGCACTCCATCATCTTCAAAATATACGCCCTTTTTTTTACATTTTAAGTGTCTAATATTTTTTAAATAATTTTTATAATGAAATATTAGCATTTTTGGTCAAGAGCTTCCAGGTAATGTGATCAATTGACTCAAAATCAATATTGGATCATAGCACTGCATCATCTTCAAAAGTTACGCCCTTTATTTTTTACATTTTAAATTTCTAATATTTTTTAATACATTTTTATAATGAAATATTAGCATTTTTGCTCAATAGCTTCCATGTAATGTGATCAATTGACTCAAAATCAATATTGAATCATAGCACTCCATCATCTTCTAAAGTTACACCCTTTATTTTTACATTTTAAATATCTAATATTTTTTATTAATTTTATGTGGAAATATTAGCATTTTTGCTCAATAGCTTCCAGGTAATGTGATCAATTGACTAAAAATCAATATTGAATCATAGCGCTCCATCGTCTACAAAAGTTACACCCTTTATTTTTACATTTTAAATATCTAATATTTTTTATTAATTTTATGTGGAAATATTAGCATTTTTGCTCAATAGCTTCCAGGTAATGTGATAAATTGACTCAAAATCAATATTGGATCATAGCACTCCATCATATTCAAAAGTTACACCCTTAATTTTTACATTTTAAGTTTTTAATTTTTTTTCAATAATTTTTATAATGAAATATTAGCATTTTTGCTCAATAGCTTCCAGGTAATGTGATCAATTGACTCAAAATCAATATTGAATCATAGCACTCCATCATCTTCTAAAGTTACGCCCTTTTTTTACATTTTAAGTTTTTAATTTTTTTTCATTAATTTTTATGTGGAAATATTAGCAATTTAGCTCAATAGCTTCCAGGTAATGTGATCAATGGACTCAAAATCAATATTGGATGATAGCACTCCATCATCTTCAAAAGTTACGCCCTTTATTTTGACATTTTAAGTTTTTAATTTTTTTTTAATTAATTTTTATAATGAAATATTAGCATTTTTACTCAATAGCTTCCATGTAATGTGATCAATTGACTCAAAATCAATATTGAATCATAGCACTCCATCGTCTACAAAAGTTACGCCCTTTATTTTTTCATTTTAAATTTCTAATATTTTTTCATAAATTTTTATAATGAAATATTAGCATTTTTGCTCAATAGCTTCCAGGTAATGTGATCAATTGACTCAAAATCAATATTGGATCATAGCACTACATCGTCTACAAAAGTTACACCCTTTATCTTTACATTTTAAGTTTTTAATATTTTTTCATTAATTTTTATAATGAAATATTAGCAATTTAGCTCAATAGCTTCCAGGTAATGTGATCAATTGACTCAAAATCAATATTGGATCATAGCACTCCATCATCTTCAAAAGTTACGCCCTTTTTTTTTACATTTTAAGTTTTTAATATTTTTTTTTATTAAATTTTATAATGAAATATTAATATTTGTGCTCATCAGTTTCCAGGTAATGTGATCAATTGAATCAAAATCAATATTGAATCATAGCACTGCATCATCTTCAAAAGTTACGCCATTTTTTTTACATTTTACATTTCTAATATTTTTTTATTAATTTTTATGTGGAAATATTAGCATTTTTGCTCAATAGCTTCCAAGTAATGTGATCGATTGACTCAAAATCAATATTGAATCATAGCACTCCATCGTCTACAAAAGGTACGCCCTTTATTTTTTCATTTTAAATTTGTAATATTTTTTCATAAATTTTTATAATGAAATATTAGCATTTTTGCTCAATAGCTTCAAGGTAATGTGATCAATTGACTCAAAATCAATATCGAATCATAGCACTGCATTGTCTACAAAAGTTACGCCCTTTATTTTTACATTTTAAGTTTTTAATATTTTTTCATTAATTTTTATAATGAAATATTAGCATTTTTGCTCAATAGCTTCCAGGTAATGTGATCAATTGACTCAAAATCAATATTGGATCATAGCACTCCATGATCTTCAAAAGTTACGCCCTTTTTTTCATTTTAAGTTTTTAATATTTTGTCATTAATTTTTATGTGGAAATATTAGCATTTTTGCTCATTAGCTTCCAGGTAATGTGATCAATTGACTCAAAATTAATATTGGATCATAGCACTCCCTCGTCTTCAAAAGTTACGCCATTTTTTTTACATTTTACATTTCTAATATTTTTTTATTAATTTTTATGTGGAAATATTAGCATTTTTGCTCATTAGCTTCCAAGTAATGTGATCGATTGACTCAAAATCAATATTGAATCATAGCACTCCATCGTCTACAAAAGTTACGCCCTTTATTTTTTCATTTTAAATTTCTAATATTTTTTCATAAATTTTTATAATGAAATATTAGCATTTTTGCTCAATAGCTTCCAGGTAATGTGATCAATTGACTCAAAATCAATATTGGATCATAGCACTACATCGTCTACAAAAGTTACACCCTTTATCTTTACATTTTAAGTTTTTAATATTTTTTCATTAATTTTTATAATGAAATATTAGCAATTTAGCTCAATAGCTTCCAGGTAATGTGATCAACTGACTCAAAATTATTATTGGATCATAGCACTCCATCATCTTCAAAAGTTAAGCCCTATTTTTACATTTTAAGTTTTTAATATTTGTTTATTAATTTTTATAATGAAATATTAGCATTTTTACTCATTACCTTCCAGGTAATGTGATCAATTGACTCAAAATTAATATTGCATCATAGCACTCCATCATCTTCAAAATGTACGCCCTTTTTTTACATTTTAAGTTTCTAATATTTTTTAAATAATTTTTATAATGAAATATTAGCATTTTTGGTCAATAGCTTCCAGGTAATGTGATCAATTGACTCAAAATCAATATTGGATCATAGCACTCCATCGTCTACAAAAGTTACGCCCTTTGTTTTTACGTTTTAAGTTTCTAATATTTTTTTATTGATTTTTTTAAGGTAATATTAGCATTTTTGCTCAATAGCTTCCAGGTAATGTGATCAATTGACTGAAAATCAATATTGGATCATAGCACTCCATCGTCTACAAAAGATACACCCTTTATTTTTACATTTTAAGTTTTTAATATTTTTTCATTAATTTTTATAATGAAATATTAGCAATTTAGCTCAATAGCTTCCAGGTAATGTGATCAATTGACTCAAAATCAATATTGGATCATAGTACTCCATCATCTTCAAAAGTTATGCCTTTTTTCACATTTTAAGTTTTTAATATTTGTTTATCAATTTTTATAATGAAATATTAGCATTTTTACTAATTACCTTCCAGGTAATGTGATCAATTGACTCAAAATTAATATTGCATCATAGCACTCCATCATCTTGAAAATTTACGCCCTTTTTTTACATTTTACGTTTCTAATATTTTTTAAATAATTTTTATAATGAAATATTAGCATTTTTGCTCAAAAGCTTCCAGGTAATGTGATCAATTGACTCAAAATCAATATTTGATCATAGCACACCTTGGTCTACAAAAGTTACAACCTTTATTTTTGCATTTTGCATTTTACATTTCTAATATTTTTTCATTAATTTTTATGTGGAAATTTTAGCATTTTAGCTCAATAGCTTCCAGGTAATGTGACGAATTGACTCAAAATTAATATTCGATCATAGCACTCCATCATCTTCAGAAGTTACGCCATTTTTTTTACATTTTACATTTCTAATATTTTTCATTAATTTTTATGTGGAAATATTAGCCTTTTTGCTCAATAGCTTCCAAGTAATGTGATTGATTGACTCAAAATCAATATTGAATCATAGCACTCCATCGTCTACAAAAGTTACACCCTTTATTTTTTCATTTTAAATTTCTAATATTTTTTCATAAATTTTTATAATGAAATATTAGCATTTTTGCTCAATAACTTCCAGTTAATGTGATCAATTGACTCAAAATCAATATTGGATCATAGCACTCCATCGTCTACAAGAGTTACGCCCTTTAATTTTACATTTTAAGTTTTTAATATTTTTTCATTAATTTTTATAATGAAATATTAGCATTTTTGCCCAATAGCTTCCAGGTAATGTGATCAATTGACTCAAATTCAATATTGAATCATAGTACTCCATCGTCTACAAAAGATACACCCTTTATTTTTACATTTTAAGTTTTTAATATTTTTTCATTAATTTTTATAATGAAATATTAGCAATTTAGCTCAATAGCTTCCAGGTAATGTGATCAATTGACTCAAAATCAATATTGGATCATAGTACTCCATCATCTTCAAAAGTTATGCCTTTTTTCACATTTTAAGTTTTTAATATTTGTTTATCAATTTTTATAATGAAATATTCGCATTTTTACTCATTACCTTCCAGGTAATGTGATCAATTGACTCAAAATTAATATTGCATCATAGCACTCCATCATCTTGAAAATTTACGCCCTTTTTTTACATTTTAAGTGTCTAATATTTTTTAAATAATTTTTATAATGAAATATTAGCATTTTTGGTCAATAGCTTCCAGGTAATGTGATCAATTGACTCAAAATCAATATTGGATCATAGCACTCCATCGTCTACAAAAGATACGCCCTTTGTTTTTACATTTTAAGTTTCTAATATTTTTTTATTGATTTTTTTAACGGAATATTAGCATTTTTGCTCAATAGCATCCAGGTAATGTGATCAATTGACTGAAAATCAATATTGGATCATAGCACTCCATCGTCTACAAAAGTTACACCCTTTATTTTTACATTTTAAGTTTTTAATATTTTTTCATAAATTTTTATAATGAAATATTAGCCATTTAGCTCAATAGCTTCCAGGTAATGTGATCAATTGACTCAAAATCAATATTGGATCATAGCACTCCATCGTCTACAAAAGATACACCCTTTATTTTTACATTTTAAGTTTTTAATATTTTTTCATTAATTTTTATAATGAAATATTAGCAATTTAGCTCAATAGCTTCCAGGTAATGTGATCAATTGACTCAAAATCAATATTGGATCATAGTACTCCATCATCTTCAAAAGTTATGCCTTTTTTCACATTTTAAGTTTTTAATATTTGTTTATCAATTTTTATAATGAAATATTAGCATTTTTACTCATTACCTTCCAGGTAATGTGATCAATTGACTCAAAATTAATATTGCATCATAGCACTCCATCATCTTGAAAATTTACGCCCTTTTTTTACATTTTAAGTTTCTAATATTTTTTAAATAATTTTTATAATGAAATATTAGCATTTTTGGTCAATAGCTTCCAGGTAATGTGATCAATTGACTCAAAATCAATATTGGATCATAGCACTCCATCGTCTACAAAAGATACGCCCTTTGTTTTTACATTTTAAGTTTCTAATATTTTTTTATTGATTTTTTTAACGGAATATTAGCATTTTTGCTCAATAGCATCCAGGTAATGTGATCAATTGACTGAAAATCAATATTGGATCATAGCACTCCATCGTCTACAAAAGTTACACCCTTCATTTTTACATTTTAAGTTTTTAATATTTTTTCATAAATTTTTATAATGAAATATTAGCCATTTAGCTCAATAGCTTCCAGGTAATGTGATCAATTGACTCAAAATTAATATTGCACATAGCACTCCATCGTCTACAAAAGTTACGCCTTTTATTTTTACATTTTAAGTTTCTAATATTTTTTTATTGATTTTTGTGTGGAAATGTTAGCATTTTAGCTCAATAGCTTCCAGGTAATGTGATCAATTGACTCAAAATCAATATTGGATCATAGCACTCCATCATTTTCAAAAGTTACGCCCTTTTTTACATTTTAAGCTTTTAATATTTGTTTATTAATTTTTATAATGAAATATTAGCATTTTTACTCATTAGCTTCCAGGTAATGTGATCAATTGACTCAAAATTAATATTGCATCATAGCACTCCATCATCTTCAAAATTTATGCCCTTTTTTTACATTTTACGTTTCTAATATTTTTTAAATAATTTTTATAATGAAATATTAGCATTTTTGCTCAAAAGCTTCCAGGTAATGTGATCAATTGACTCAAAATCAATATTTGATCATAGCACACCTTGGTCTACAAAAGTTACGACCTTTATTTTTGCATTTTGCATTTTACATTTCTAATATTTTTTCATTAATTTTTATGTGGAAATTTTAGCATTTTAGCTCAATAGCTTCCAGGTAATGTGACGAATTGACTCAAAATTAATATTCGATCATAGCACTCCATCATCTTCAGAAGTTACGCCATTTTTTTTACATTTTACATTTCTAATATTTTTCATTAATTTTTATGTGGAAATATTAGCCTTTTTGCTCAATAGCTTCCAAGTAATGTGATTGATTGACTCAAAATCAATATTGAATCATAGCACTCCATCGTCTACAAAAGTTACACCCTTTATTTTTTCATTTTAAATTTCTAATATTTTTTCATAAATTTTTATAATGAAATATTAGCATTTTTGCTCAATAACTTCCAGTTAATGTGATCAATTGACTCAAAATCAATATTGGATCATAGCACTCCATCGTCTACAAGAGTTACACCCTTTAATTTTACATTTTAAGTTTTTAATATTTTTTCATTAATTTTTATAATGAAATATTAGCATTTTTGCCCAATAGCTTCCAGGTAATGTGATCAATTGACTCAAATTCAATATTGAATCATAGTACTCCATCGTCTACAAAAGTTACAACCTTTATTTTTACATTTTAAGTTTTTAATTTTTTTTCATTAATTTTTATGTGGAAATATTAGCATTTTAGCTCAATAGCTTCCAGGTAATGTGATCAATTGACTCAAAATAAATATTGGATCATAGCACTCCATGATCTTCAAAAGTTATGCAATGTTTTTACATTTTAAGTTTTTAATATTTGTTTATTAATTTTTATAATGAAATATTAGCATTTTACTCATTAGCTTCCAGGTAATGTGATCAATTGACTCAAAATTAATATTGCATCATAGCACTCAATCATCTTCAAAATATACGCCCTTTTTTTACATTTTAAGTGTCTAATATTTTTTAAATAATTTTTATAATGAAATATTAGCATTTTTGGTCAAGAGCTTCCAGGTAATGTGATCAATTGACTCAAAATCAATATTGGATCATAGCACTGCATCATCTTCAAAAGTTACGCCCTTTATTTTTTACATTTTAAATTTCTAATTTTTTTATTAATTTTATGTGGAAATATTAGCATTTTTGCTCAATAGCTTCCAGGTAATGTGATCAATTGACTCAAAATCAATATTGAATCATAGCGCTCCATCGTCTACAAAAGTTACGCCCTTTATTTTTTCATTTTAAATTTCTAATATTTTTTAAATAATTTTTATTATGAAATATTAGCATTTTTGGTCAATAGCTTCCAGGTAATGTGATCAATTGACTCAAAATCAATATTGGATAATAGCACTGCATCATCTTCAAAAGTTACGCCATTTTTTTTTTTACATTTTACATTTCTAATATTTTTCTTTAATTTTTGTGTGGAAATATTAGCATTTTAGCTCAATAGCTTCCAGGAAATGTGATCAATTGACTCAAAATCAATATTGGATCATAGCACTCCATGATCTTCAAAAGTTATGCAATGTTGTTACATTTTAAGTTTTTAATATTTGTTTATTAATTTTATAATGAAATATTAGCATTTTACTCATTAGCTTCCAGGTAATGTGATCAATTGACTCAAAATTAATATTGCATCATAGCACTCCATCATCTTCAAAATATACGCCCTTTTTTTTACATTTTAAGTGTCTAATATTTTTTAAATAATTTTTATAATGAAATATTAGCATTTTTGGTCAAGAGCTTCCAGGTAATGTGATCAATTGACTCAAAATCAATATTGGATCATAGCACTGCATCATCTTCAAAAGTTACGCCCTTTATTTTTTACATTTTAAATTTCTAATATTTTTTAATACATTTTTATAATGAAATATTAGCATTTTTGCTCAATAGCTTCCATGTAATGTGATCAATTGACTCAAAATCAATATTGAATCATAGCACTCCATCATCTTCTAAAGTTACACCCTTTATTTTTACATTTTAAATATCTAATATTTTTTATTAATTTTATGTGGAAATATTAGCATTTTTGCTCAATAGCTTCCAGGTAATGTGATCAATTGACTAAAAATCAATATTGAATCATAGCGCTCCATCGTCTACAAAAGTTACACCCTTTATTTTTACATTTTAAATATCTAATATTTTTTATTAATTTTATGTGGAAATATTAGCATTTTTGCTCAATAGCTTCCAGGTAATGTGATAAATTGACTCAAAATCAATATTGGATCATAGCACTCCATCATATTCAAAAGTTACACCCTTAATTTTTACATTTTAAGTTTTTAATTTTTTTTCAATAATTTTTATAATGAAATATTAGCATTTTTGCTCAATAGCTTCCAGGTAATGTGATCAATTGACTCAAAATCAATATTGAATCATAGCACTCCATCATCTTCTAAAGTTACGCCCTTTTTTTACATTTTAAGTTTTTAATTTTTTTTCATTAATTTTTATGTGGAAATATTAGCAATTTAGCTCAATAGCTTCCAGGTAATGTGATCAATGGACTCAAAATCAATATTGGATGATAGCACTCCATCATCTTCAAAAGTTACGCCCTTTATTTTGACATTTTAAGTTTTTAATTTTTTTTTAATTAATTTTTATAATGAAATATTAGCATTTTTACTCAATAGCTTCCATGTAATGTGATCAATTGACTCAAAATCAATATTGAATCATAGCACTCCATCGTCTACAAAAGTTACGCCCTTTATTTTTTCATTTTAAATTTCTAATATTTTTTCATAAATTTTTATAATGAAATATTAGCATTTTTGCTCAATAGCTTCCAGGTAATGTGATCAATTGACTCAAAATCAATATTGGATCATAGCACTACATCGTCTACAAAAGTTACACCCTTTATCTTTACATTTTAAGTTTTTAATATTTTTTCATTAATTTTTATAATGAAATATTAGCAATTTAGCTCAATAGCTTCCAGGTAATGTGATCAATTGACTCAAAATCAATATTGGATCATAGCACTCCATCATCTTCAAAAGTTACGCCCTTTTTTTTTTACATTTTAAGTTTTTAATATTTTTTTATTAAATTTTATAATGAAATATTAATATTTGTGCTCATCAGCTTCCAGGTAATGTGATCAATTGAATCAAAATCAATATTGAATCATAGCACTGCATCATCTTCAAAAGTTACGCCATTTTTTTTACATTTTACATTTCTAATATTTTTTTATTAATTTTTATGTGGAAATATTAGCATTTTTGCTCAATAGCTTCCAAGTAATGTGATCGATTGACTCAAAATCAATATTGAATCATAGCACTCCATCGTCTACAAAAGGTACGCCCTTTATTTTTTCATTTTAAATTTCTAATATTTTTTCATAAATTTTTATAATGAAATATTAGCATTTTTGCTCAATAGCTTCAAGGTAATGTGATCAATTGACTCAAAATCAATATCGAATCATAGCACTGCATTGTCTACAAAAGTTACGCCCTTTATTTTTACATTTTAAGTTTTTAATATTTTTTCATTAATTTTTATAATGAAATATTAGCATTTTTGCTCAATAGCTTCCAGGTAATGTGATCAATTGACTCAAAATCAATATTGGATCATAGCACTCCATGATCTTCAAAAGTTACGCCCTTTTTTTTCATTTTAAGTTTTTAATATTTTGTCATTAATTTTTATGTGGAAATATTAGCATTTTTGCTCATTAGCTTCCAGGTAATGTGATCAATTGACTCAAAATTAATATTGGATCATAGCACTCCCTCGTCTTCAAAAGTTACGCCATTTTTTTTACATTTTACATTTCTAATATTTTTTTATTAATTTTTATGTGGAAATATTAGCATTTTTGCTCATTAGCTTCCAAGTAATGTGATCGATTGACTCAAAATCAATATTGAATCATAGCACTCCATCGTCTACAAAAGTTACGCCCTTTAGTTTTTCATTTTAAATTTCTAATATTTTTTCATAAATTTTTATAATGAAATATTAGCATTTTTGCTCAATAGCTTCCAGGTAATGTGATCAATTTACTCAAAATCAATATTGGATCATAGCACTACATCGTCTACAAAAGTTACACCCTTTATCTTTACATTTTAAGTTTTTAATATTTTTTCATTAATT
The DNA here is from genome assembly GCA_030533445.1 of Cyprinodon diabolis. NCBI lineage: Eukaryota > Metazoa > Chordata > Actinopteri > Cyprinodontiformes > Cyprinodontidae > Cyprinodon > Cyprinodon diabolis. Next base: position 170,954 of record JARPUW010000930.1, read on the forward strand.
TTTATAATGAAATATTAGCAATTTAGCTCAATAGCTTCCAGGTAATGTGATCAACTGACTCAAAATTATTATTGGATCATAGCACTCCATCATCTTCAAAAGTTAAGCCCTATTTTTACATTTTAAGTTTTTAATATTTGTTTATTAATTTTTATAATGAAATATTAGCATTTTTACTCATTACCTTCCAGGTAATGTGATCAATTGACTCAAAATTAATATTGCATCATAGCACTCCATCATCTTCAAAATGTACGCCCTTTTTTTACATTTTAAGTTTCTAATATTTTTTAAATAATTTTTATAATGAAATATTAGCATTTTTGGTCAATAGCTTCCAGGTAATGTGATCAATTGACTCAAAATCAATATTGGATCATAGCACTCCATCGTCTACAAAAGTTACGCCCTTTGTTTTTACGTTTTAAGTTTCTAATATTTTTTTATTGATTTTTTTAAGGTAATATTAGCATTTTTGCTCAATAGCTTCCAGGTAATGTGATCAATTGACTGAAAATCAATATTGGATCATAGCACTCCATCGTCTACAAAAGATACACCCTTTATTTTTACATTTTAAGTTTTTAATATTTTTTCATTAATTTTTATAATGAAATATTAGCAATTTAGCTCAATAGCTTCCAGGTAATGTGATCAATTGACTCAAAATCAATATTGGATCATAGTACTCCATCATCTTCAAAAGTTATGCCTTTTTTCACATTTTAAGTTTTTAATATTTGTTTATCAATTTTTATAATGAAATATTAGCATTTTTACTCATTACCTTCCAGGTAATGTGATCAATTGACTCAAAATTAATATTGCATCATAGCACTCCATCATCTTGAAAATTTACGCCCTTTTTTTACATTTTAAGTTTCTAATATTTTTTAAATAATTTTTATAATGAAATATTAGCATTTTTGGTCAATAGCTTCCAGGTAATGTGATCAATTGACTCAAAATCAATATTGGATCATAGCACTCCATCGTCTACAAAAGATACGCCCTTTGTTTTTACATTTTAAGTTTCTAATATTTTTTTATTGATTTTTTTAACGGAATATTAGCATTTTTGCTCAATAGCATCCAGGTAATGTGATCAATTGACTGAAAATCAATATTGGATCATAGCACTCCATCGTCTACAAAAGTTACATCCTTTATTTTTACATTTTAAGTTTTTAATATTTTTTCATAAATTTTTATAATGAAATATTAGCCATTTAGCTCAATAGCTTCCAGGTAATGTGATCAATTGACTCAAAATTAATATTGCACATAGCACTCCATCGTCTACAAAAGTTACGCCTTTTATTTTTACATTTTAAGTTTCTAATATTTTTTTATTGATTTTTGTGTGGAAATGTTAGCATTTTAGCTCAATAGCTTCCAGGTAATGTGATCAATTGACTCAAAATCAATATTGGATCATAGCACTCCATCATCTTCAAAAGTTACGCCCTTTTTTACATTTTAAGCTTTTAATATTTGTTTATTAATTTTTATAATGAAATATTAGCATTTTTACTCATTAGCTTCCAGGTAATGTGATCAATTGACTCAAAATTAATATTGCATCATAGCACTCCATCATCTTCAAAATTTATGCCCTTTTTTTACATTTTACGTTTCTAATATTTTTTAAATAATTTTTATAATGAAATATTAGCATTTTTGCTCAAAAGCTTCCAGGTAATGTGATCAATTGACTCAAAATCAATATTTGATCATAGCACACCTTGGTCTACAAAAGTTACGACCTTTATTTTTGCATTTTGCATTTTACATTTCTAATATTTTTTCATTAATTTTTATGTGGAAATTTTAGCATTTTAGCTCAATAGCTTCCAGGTAATGTGACGAATTGACTCAAAATTAATATTCGATCATAGCACTCCATCATCTTCAGAAGTTACGCCATTTTTTTTACATTTTACATTTCTAATATTTTTCATTAATTTTTATGTGGAAATATTAGCCTTTTTGCTCAATAGCTTCCAAGTAATGTGATTGATTGACTCAAAATCAATATTGAATCATAGCACTCCATCGTCTACAAAAGTTACACCCTTTATTTTTTCATTTTAAATTTCTAATATTTTTTCATAAATTTTTATAATGAAATATTAGCATTTTTGCTCAATAACTTCCAGTTAATGTGATCAATTGACTCAAAATCAATATTGGATCATAGCACTCCATCGTCTACAAGAGTTACGCCCTTTAATTTTACATTTTAAGTTTTTAATATTTTTTCATTAATTTTTATAATGAAATATTAGCATTTTTGCCCAATAGCTTCCAGGTAATGTGATCAATTGACTCAAATTCAATATTGAATCATAGTACTCCATCGTCTACAAAAGTTACAACCTTTATTTTTACATTTTAAGTTTTTAATTTTTTTTCATAAATTTTTATTTGGAAATATTAGCATTTTAGCTCAATAGCTTCCAGGTAATGTGATCAATTGACTCAAAATCAATATTGGATCATAGCACTCCATCATCTTCAAAAGTTACGCCCTTTTTTTTACATTTTAAGTTTTTAATATTTGTTTATTAATTTTTATAATGAAATATTAGCATTTTTACTCATTACCTTCCAGGTAATGTGATCAATTGACTCAAAATTAATATTGCACATAGCACTCCATCGTCTACAAAAGTTACGCCTTTTATTTTTACATTTTAAGTTTCTAATATTTTTTTATTGATTTTTGTGTGGAAATGTTAGCATTTTAGCTCAATAGCTTCCAGGTAATGTGATCAATTGACTCAAAATCAATATTGGATCATAGCACTCCATCATTTTCAAAAGTTACGCCCTTTTTTACATTTTAAGCTTTTAATATTTGTTTATTAATTTTTATAATGAAATATTAGCATTTTTACTCATTAGCTTCCAGGTAATGTGATCAATTGACTCAAAATTAATATTGCATCATAGCACTCCATCATCTTCAAAATTTATGCCCTTTTTTTTACATTTTACGTTTCTAATATTTTTTAAATAATTTTTATAATGAAATATTAGCATTTTTGCTCAAAAGCTTCCAGGTAATGTGATCAATTGACTCAAAATCAATATTTGATCATAGCACACCTTGGTCTACAAAAGTTACGACCTTTATTTTTGCATTTTGCATTTTACATTTCTAATATTTTTTCATTAATTTTTATGTGGAAATTTTAGCATTTTAGCTCAATAGCTTCCAGGTAATGTGACGAATTGACTCAAAATTAATATTCGATCATAGCACTCCATCATCTTCAGAAGTTACGCCATTTTTTTTACATTTTACATTTCTAATATTTTTCATTAATTTTTATGTGGAAATATTAGCCTTTTTGCTCAATAGCTTCCAAGTAATGTGATTGATTGACTCAAAATCAATATTGAATCATAGCACTCCATCGTCTACAAAAGTTACACCCTTTATTTTTTCATTTTAAATTTCTAATATTTTTTCATAAATTTTTATAATGAAATATTAGCATTTTTGCTCAATAACTTCCAGTTAATGTGATCAATTGACTCAAAATCAATATTGGATCATAGCACTCCATCGTCTACAAGAGTTACACCCTTTAATTTTACATTTTAAGTTTTTAATATTTTTTCATTAATTTTTATAATGAAATATTAGCATTTTAGCTCAATAGCTTCCAGGTAATGTGATCAATTGACTCAAAATAAATATTGGATCATAGCACTCCATGATCTTCAAAAGTTATGCAATGTTTTTACATTTTAAGTTTTTAATATTTGTTTATTAATTTTTATAATGAAATATTAGCATTTTACTCATTAGCTTCCAGGTAATGTGATCAATTGACTCAAAATTAATATTGCATCATAGCACTCAATCATCTTCAAAATATACGCCCTTTTTTTACATTTTAAGTGTCTAATATTTTTTAAATAATTTTTATAATGAAATATTAGCATTTTTGGTCAAGAGCTTCCAGGTAATGTGATCAATTGACTCAAAATCAATATTGGATCATAGCACTGCATCATCTTCAAAAGTTACGCCCTTTATTTTTTACATTTTAAATTTCTAATATTTTTTATTAATTTTATGTGGAAATATTAGCATTTTTGCTCAATAGCTTCCAGGTAATGTGATCAATTGACTCAAAATCAATATTGAATCATAGCGCTCCATCGTCTACAAAAGTTACGCCCTTTATTTTTTCATTTTAAATTTCTAATATTTTTTAAATAATTTTTATTATGAAATATTAGCATTTTTGGTCAATAGCTTCCAGGTAATGTGATCAATTGACTCAAAATCAATATTGGATAATAGCACTGCATCATCTTCAAAAGTTGCGCCATTTTTTTTTACATTTTACATTTCTAATATTTTTCTTTAATTTTTGTGTGGAAATATTAGCATTTTAGCTCAATAGCTTCCAGGAAATGTGATCAATTGACTCAAAATCAATATTGGATCATAGCACTCCATGATCTTCAAAAGTTATGCAATGTTTTTACATTTTAAGTTTTTAATATTTGTTTATTAATTTTTATAATGAAATATTAGCATTTTACTCATTAGCTTCCAGGTAATGTGATCAATTGACTCAAAATTAATATTGCATCATAGCACTCCATCATCTTCAAAATATACGCCCTTTTTTTTACATTTTAAGTGTCTAATATTTTTTAAATAATTTTTATAATGAAATATTAGCATTTTTGGTCAAGAGCTTCCAGGTAATGTGATCAATTGACTCAAAATCAATATTGGATCATAGCACTGCATCATCTTCAAAAGTTACGCCCTTTATTTTTTACATTTTAAATTTCTAATATTTTTTAATACATTTTTATAATGAAATATTAGCATTTTTGCTCAATAGCTTCCATGTAATGTGATCAATTGACTCAAAATCAATATTGAATCATAGCACTCCATCATCTTCTAAAGTTACACCCTTTATTTTTACATTTTAAATATCTAATATTTTTTATTAATTTTATGTGGAAATATTAGCATTTTTGCTCAATAGCTTCCAGGTAATGTGATCAATTGACTCAAAATCAATATTGAATCATAGCGCTCCATCGTCTACAAAAGTTACACCCTTTATTTTTACATTTTAAATATCTAATATTTTTTATTAATTTTATGTGGAAATATTAGCATTTTTGCTCAATAGCTTCCAGGTAATGTGATAAATTGACTCAAAATCAATATTGGATCATAGCACTCCATCATATTCAAAAGTTACACCCTTAATTTTTACATTTTAAGTTTTTAATTTTTTTTCAATAATTTTTATAATGAAATATTAGCATTTTTGCTCAATAGCTTCCAGGTAATGTGATCAATTGACTCAAAATCAATATTGAATCATAGCACTCCATCATCTTCTAAAGTTACGCCCTTTTTTTACATTTTAAGTTTTTAATTTTTTTTCATTAATTTTTATGTGGAAATATTAGCAATTTAGCTCAATAGCTTCCAGGTAATGTGATCAATGGACTCAAAATCAATATTGGATGATAGCACTCCATCATCTTCAAAAGTTACGCCCTTTATTTTGACATTTTAAGTTTTTAATTTTTTTTTAATTAATTTTTATAATGAAATATTAGCATTTTTACTCAATAGCTTCCATGTAATGTGATCAATTGACTCAAAATCAATATTGAATCATAGCACTCCATCGTCTACAAAAGTTACGCCCTTTATTTTTTCATTTTAAATTTCTAATATTTTTTCATAAATTTTTATAATGAAATATTAGCATTTTTGCTCAATAGCTTCCAGGTAATGTGATCAATTGACTCAAAATCAATATTGGATCATAGCACTACATCGTCTACAAAAGTTACACCCTTTATCTTTACATTTTAAGTTTTTAATATTTTTTCATTAATTTTTATAATGAAATATTAGCAATTTAGCTCAATAGCTTCCAGGTAATGTGATCAATTGACTCAAAATCAATATTGGATCATAGCACTCCATCATCTTCAAAAGTTACGCCCTTTTTTTTTTACATTTTAAGTTTTTAATATTTTTTTTATTAAATTTTATAATGAAATATTAATATTGTGCTCATCAGCTTCCAGGTAATGTGATCAATTGAATCAAAATCAATATTGAATCATAGCACTGCATCATCTTCAAAAGTTACGCCATTTTTTTTACATTTTACATTTCTAATATTTTTTTATTAATTTTTATGTGGAAATATTAGCATTTTTGCTCAATAGCTTCCAAGTAATGTGATCGATTGACTCAAAATCAATATTGAATCATAGCACTCCATCGTCTACAAAAGGTACGCCCTTTATTTTTTCATTTTAAATTTGTAATATTTTTTCATAAATTTTTATAATGAAATATTAGCATTTTTGCTCAATAGCTTCAAGGTAATGTGATCAATTGACTCAAAATCAATATCGAATCATAGCACTGCATTGTCTACAAAAGTTACGCCCTTTATTTTTACATTTTAAGTTTTTAATATTTTTTCATTAATTTTTATAATGAAATATTAGCATTTTTGCTCAATAGCTTCCAGGTAATGTGATCAATTGACTCAAAATCAATATTGGATCATAGCACTCCATGATCTTCAAAAGTTACGCCCTTTTTTTTCATTTTAAGTTTTTAATATTTTGTCATTAATTTTTATGTGGAAATATTAGCATTTTTGCTCATTAGCTTCCAGGTAATGTGATCAATTGACTCAAAATTAATATTGGATCATAGCACTCCCTCGTCTTCAAAAGTTACGCCATTTTTTTTACATTTTACATTTCTAATATTTTTTTATTAATTTTTATGTGGAAATATTAGCATTTTTGCTCATTAGCTTCCAAGTAATGTGATCGATTGACTCAAAATCAATATTGAATCATAGCACTCCATCGTCTACAAAAGTTACGCCCTTTATTTTTTCATTTTAAATTTCTAATATTTTTTCATAAATTTTTATAATGAAATATTAGCATTTTTGCTCAATAGCTTCCAGGTAATGTGATCAATTGACTCAAAATCAATATTGGATCATAGCACTACATCGTCTACAAAAGTTACACCCTTTATCTTTACATTTTAAGTTTTTAATATTTTTTCATTAATTTTTATAATGAAATATTAGCAATTTAGCTCAATAGCTTCCAGGTAATGTGATCAACTGACTCAAAATTATTATTGGATCATAGCACTCCATCATCTTCAAAAGTTAAGCCCTATTTTTACATTTTAAGTTTTTAATATTTGTTTATTAATTTTTATAATGAAATATTAGCATTTTTACTCATTACCTTCCAGGTAATGTGATCAATTGACTCAAAATTAATATTGCATCATAGCACTCCATCATCTTCAAAATGTACGCCCTTTTTTTACATTTTAAGTTTCTAATATTTTTTAAATAATTTTTATAATGAAATATTAGCATTTTTGGTCAATAGCTTCCAGGTAATGTGATCAATTGACTCAAAATCAATATTGGATCATAGCACTCCATCGTCTACAAAAGTTACGCCCTTTGTTTTTACGTTTTAAGTTTCTAATATTTTTTTATTGATTTTTTTAAGGTAATATTAGCATTTTTGCTCAATAGCTTCCAGGTAATGTGATCAATTGACTGAAAATCAATATTGGATCATAGCACTCCATCGTCTACAAAAGATACACCCTTTATTTTTACATTTTAAGTTTTTAATATTTTTTCATTAATTTTTATAATGAAATATTAGCAATTTAGCTCAATAGCTTCCAGGTAATGTGATCAATTGACTCAAAATCAATATTGGATCATAGTACTCCATCATCTTCAAAAGTTATGCCTTTTTTCACATTTTAAGTTTTTAATATTTGTTTATCAATTTTTATAATGAAATATTAGCATTTTTACTAATTACCTTCCAGGTAATGTGATCAATTGACTCAAAATTAATATTGCATCATAGCACTCCATCATCTTGAAAATTTACACCCTTTTTTTACATTTTAAGTTTCTAATATTTTTTAAATAATTTTTATAATGAAATATTAGCATTTTTGGTCAATAGCTTCCAGGTAATGTGATCAATTGACTGAAAATCAATATTGGATCATAGCACTCCATCGTCTACAAAAGTTACACCCTTTATTTTTACATTTTAAGTTTTTAATATTTTTTCATAAATTTTTATAATGAAATATTAGCAATTTAGCTCAATAGCTTCCAGGTAATGTGATCAATTGACTCAAAATCAATATTGGATCATAGTACTCCATCATCTTCAAAAGTTATGCCTTTTTTCACATTTTAAGTTTTTAATATTTGTTTATCAATTTTTATAATGAAATATTAGCATTTTTGCTCATTAGCTTCCAGGTAATGTGATCAATTGACTCAAAATTAATATTGGATCATAGCACTCCCTCGTCTTCAAAAGTTACGCCATTTTTTTTACATTTTACATTTCTAATATTTTTTTATTAATTTTTATGTGGAAATATTAGCATTTTTGCTCATTAGCTTCCAAGTAATGTGATCGATTGACTCAAAATCAATATTGAATCATAGCACTCCATCGTCTACAAAAGTTACGCCCTTTATTTTTTCATTTTAAATTTCTAATATTTTTTCATAAATTTTTATAATGAAATATTAGCATTTTTGCTCAATAGCTTCCAGGTAATGTGATCAATTGACTCAAAATCAATATTGGATCATAGCACTACATCGTCTACAAAAGTTACACCCTTTATCTTTACATTTTAAGTTTTTAATATTTTTTCATTAATTTTTATAATGAAATATTAGCAATTTAGCTCAATAGCTTCCAGGTAATGTGATCAACTGACTCAAAATTATTATTGGATCATAGCACTCCATCATCTTCAAAAGTTAAGCCCTATTTTTACATTTTAAGTTTTTAATATTTGTTTATTAATTTTTATAATGAAATATTAGCATTTTTACTCATTACCTTCCAGGTAATGTGATCAATTGACTCAAAATTAATATTGCATCATAGCACTCCATCATCTTCAAAATGTACGCCCTTTTTTTACATTTTAAGTTTCTAATATTTTTTAAATAATTTTTATAATGAAATATTAGCATTTTTGGTCAATAGCTTCCAGGTAATGTGATCAATTGACTCAAAATCAATATTGGATCATAGCACTCCATCGTCTACAAAAGTTACGCCCTTTGTTTTTACGTTTTAAGTTTCTAATATTTTTTTATTGATTTTTTTAAGGTAATATTAGCATTTTTGCTCAATAGCTTCCAGGTAATGTGATCAATTGACTGAAAATCAATATTGGATCATAGCACTCCATCGTCTACAAAAGATACACCCTTTATTTTTACATTTTAAGTTTTTAATATTTTTTCATTAATTTTTATAATGAAATATTAGCAATTTAGCTCAATAGCTTCCAGGTAATGTGATCAATTGACTCAAAATCAATATTGGATCATAGTACTCCATCATCTTCAATAGTTATGCCTTTTTTCACATTTTAAGTTTTTAATATTTGTTTATCAATTTTTATAATGAAATATTAGCATTTTTACTCATTACCTTCCAGGTAATGTGATCAATTGACTCAAAATTAATATTGCATCATAGCACTCCATCATCTTGAAAATTTACGCCCTTTTTTTACATTTTAAGTTTCTAATATTTTTTAAATAATTTTTATAATGAAATATTAGCATTTTTGGTCAATAGCTTCCAGGTAATGTGATCAATTGACTCAAAATCAATATTGGATCATAGCACTCCATCGTCTACAAAAGATACGCCCTTTGTTTTTACATTTTAAGTTTCTAATATTTTTTTATTGATTTTTTTAACGGAATATTAGCATTTTTGCTCAATAGCATCCAGGTAATGTGATCAATTGACTGAAAATCAATATTGGATCATAGCACTCCATCGTCTACAAAAGTTACACCCTTTATTTTTACATTTTAAGTTTTTAATATTTTTTCATTAATTTTTATGAAATATTAGCCATTTAGCTCAATAGCTTCCAGGTAATGTGATCAATTGACTCAAAATCAATATTGGATCATAGCACTCCATCATCTTCAAAAGTTACGCCCTTTTTTTTACATTTTAAGTTTTTAATATTTGTTTATTAATTTTTATAATGAAATATTAGCATTTTTACTCATTACCTTCCAGGTAATGTGATCAATTGACTCAAAATTAATATTGCACATAGCACTCCATCGTCTACAAAAGTTACGCCTTTTATTTTTACATTTTAAGTTTCTAATATTTTTTTATTGATTTTTGTGTGGAAATGTTAGCATTTTAGCTCAATAGCTTCCAGGTAATGTGATCAATTGACTCAAAATCAATATTGGATCATAGCACTCCATCATTTTCAAAAGTTACGCCCTTTTTTACATTTTAAGCTTTTAATATTTGTTTATTAATTTTTATAATGAAATATTAGCATTTTTACTCATTAGCTTCCAGGTAATGTGATCAATTGACTCAAAATTAATATTGCATCATAGCACTCCATCATCTTCAAAATTTATGCCCTTTTTTTTACATTTTACGTTTCTAATATTTTTTAAATAATTTTTATAATGAAATATTAGCATTTTTGCTAAAAAGCTTCCAGGTAATGTGATCAATTGACTCAAAATCAATATTTGATCATAGCACACCTTGGTCTACAAAAGTTACGACCTTTATTTTTGCATTTTGCATTTTACATTTCTAATATTTTTTCATTAATTTTTATGTGGAAATTTTAGCATTTTAGCTCAATAGCTTCCAGGTAATGTGACGAATTGACTCAAAATTAATATTCGATCATAGCACTCCATCATCTTCAGAAGTTACGCCATTTTTTTTACATTTTACATTTCTAATATTTTTCATTAATTTTTATGTGGAAATATTAGCCTTTTTGCTCAATAGCTTCCAAGTAATGTGATTGATTGACTCAAAATCAATATTGAATCATAGCACTCCATCGTCTACAAAAGTTACACCCTTTATTTTTTCATTTTAAATTTCTAATATTTTTTCATAAATTTTTATAAAAAATATTAGCATTTTTGCTCAATAACTTCCAGTTAATGTGATCAATTGACTCAAAATCAATATTGGATCATAGCACTCCATCGTCTACAAGAGTTACACCCTTTAATTTTACATTTTAAGTTTTTAATATTTTTTCATTAATTTTTATAATGAAATATTAGCATTTTTGCCCAATAGCTTCCAGGTAATGTGATCAATTGACTCAAATTCAATATTGAATCATAGTACTCCATCGTCTACAAAAGTTACAACCTTTATTTTTACATTTTAAGTTTTTAATTTTTTTTCATTAATTTTTATGTGGAAATATTAGCATTTTAGCTCAATAGCTTCCAGGTAATGTGATCAATTGACTCAAAATAAATATTGGATCATAGCACTCCATGATCTTCAAAAGTTATGCAATGTTTTTACATTTTAAGTTTTTAATATTTGTTTATTAATTTTTATAATGAAATATTAGCATTTTACTCATTAGCTTCCAGGTAATGTGATCAATTGACTCAAAATTAATATTGCATCATAGCACTCAATCATCTTCAAAATATACGCCCTTTTTTTACATTTTAAGTGTCTAATATTTTTTAAATAATTTTTATAATGAAATATTAGCATTTTTGGTCAAGAGCTTCCAGGTAATGTGATCAATTGACTCAAAATCAATATTGGATCATAGCACTGCATCATCTTCAAAAGTTACGCCCTTTATTTTTTACATTTTAAATTTCTAATATTTTTTATTAATTTTATGTGGAAATATTAGCATTTTTGCTCAATAGCTTCCAGGTAATGTGATCAATTGACTCAAAATCAATATTGAATCATAGCGCTCCATCGTCTACAAAAGTTACGCCCTTTATTTTTTCATTTTAAATTTCTAATATTTTTTAAATAATTTTTATTATGAAATATTAGCATTTTTGGTCAATAGCTTCCAGGTAATGTGATCAATTGACTCAAAATCAATATTGGATAATAGCACTGCATCATCTTCAAAAGTTACGCCATTTTTTTTTACATTTTACATTTCTAATATTTTTCTTTAATTTTTGTGTGGAAATATTAGCATTTTAGCTCAATAGCTTCCAGGAAATGTGATCAATTGACTCAAAATCAATATTGGATCATAGCACTCCATGATCTTCAAAAGTTATGCAATGTTTTTACATTTTAAGTTTTTAATATTTGTTTATTAATTTTTATAATGAAATATTAGCATTTTACTCATTAGCTTCCAGGTAATGTGATCAATTGACTCAAAATTAATATTGCATCATAGCACTCCATCATCTTCAAAATATACGCCCTTTTTTTTACATTTTAAGTGTCTAATATTTTTTAAATAATTTTTATAATGAAATATTAGCATTTTTGGTCAAGAGCTTCCAGGTAATGTGATCAATTGACTCAAAATCAATATTGGATCATAGCACTGCATCATCTTCAAAAGTTACGCCCTTTATTTTTTACATTTTAAATTTCTAATATTTTTTAATACATTTTTATAATGAAATATTAGCATTTTTGCTCAATAGCTTCCATGTAATGTGATCAATTGACTCAAAATCAATATTGAATCATAGCACTCCATCATCTTCTAAAGTTACACCCTTTATTTTTACATTTTAAATATCTAATATTTTTTATTAATTTTATGTGGAAATATTAGCATTTTTGCTCAATAGCTTCCAGGTAATGTGATCAATTGACTCAAAATCAATATTGAATCATAGCGCTCCATCGTCTACAAAAGTTACACCCTTTATTTTTACATTTTAAATATCTAATATTTTTTATTAATTTTATGTGGAAATATTAGCATTTTTGCTCAATAGCTTCCAGGTAATGTGATAAATTGACTCAAAATCAATATTGGATCATAGCACTCCATCATATTCAAAAGTTACACCCTTAATTTTTACATTTTAAGTTTTTAATTTTTTTTCAATAATTTTTATAATGAAATATTAGCATTTTTGCTCAATAGCTTCCAGGTAATGTGATCAATTGACTCAAAATCAATATTGAATCATAGCACTCCATCATCTTCTAAAGTTACGCCCTTTTTTTACATTTTAAGTTTTTAATTTTTTTTCATTAATTTTTATGTGGAAATATTAGCAATTTAGCTCAATAGCTTCCAGGTAATGTGATCAATGGACTCAAAATCAATATTGGATGATAGCACTCCATCATCTTCAAAAGTTACGCCCTTTATTTTGACATTTTAAGTTTTTAATTTTTTTTTAATTAATTTTTATAATGAAATATTAGCATTTTTACTCAATAGCTTCCATGTAATGTGATCAATTGACTCAAAATCAATATTGAATCATAGCACTCCATCGTCTACAAAAGTTACGCCCTTTATTTTTTCATTTTAAATTTCTAATATTTTTTCATAAATTTTTATAATGAAATATTAGCATTTTTGCTCAATAGCTTCCAGGTAATGTGATCAATTGACTCAAAATCAATATTGGATCATAGCACTACATCGTCTACAAAAGTTACACCCTTTATCTTTACATTTTAAGTTTTTAATATTTTTTCATTAATTTTTATAATGAAATATTAGCAATTTAGCTCAATAGCTTCCAGGTAATGTGATCAATTGACTCAAAATCAATATTGGATCATAGCACTCCATCATCTTCAAAAGTTACGCCCTTTTTTTTACATTTTAAGTTTTTAATATTTTTTTTATTAAATTTTATAATGAAATATTAATATTTGTGCTCATCAGCTTCCAGGTAATGTGATCAATTGAATCAAAATCAATATTGAATCATAGCACTGCATCATCTTCAAAAGTTACGCCATTTTTTTTACATTTTACATTTCTAATATTTTTTTTATTAATTTTTATGTGGAAATATTAGCATTTTTGCTCAATAGCTTCCAAGTAATGTGATCGATTGACTCAAAATCAATATTGAATCATAGCACTCCATCGTCTACAAAAGGTACGCCCTTTATTTTTTCATTTTAAATTTGTAATATTTTTTCATAAATTTTTATAATGAAATATTAGCATTTTTGCTCAATAGCTTCCAGGTAATGTGATCAATTGACTGAAAATCAATATTGGATCATAGCACTCCATCGTCTACAAAAGTTACACCCTTTATTTTTACATTTTAAGTTTTTAATATTTTTTCATTAATTTTTATGAAATATTAGCCATTTAGCTCAATAGCTTCCAGGTAATGTGATCAATTGACTCAAAATCAATATTGGATCATAGCACTCCATCATCTTCAAAAGTTACGCCCTTTTTTTTACATTTTAAGTTTTTAATATTTGTTTATTAATTTTTATAATGAAATATTAGCATTTTTACTCATTACCTTCCAGGTAATGTGATCAATTGACTCAAAATTAATATTGCACATAGCACTCCATCGTCTACAAAAGTTACGCCTTTTATTTTTACATTTTAAGTTTCTAATATTTTTTTATTGATTTTTGTGTGGAAATGTTAGCATTTTAGCTCAATAGCTTCCAGGTAATGTGATCAATTGACTCAAAATCAATATTGGATCATAGCACTCCATCATTTTCAAAAGTTACGCCCTTTTTTACATTTTAAGCTTTTAATATTTGTTTATTAATTTTTATAATGAAATATTAGCATTTTTACTCATTAGCTTCCAGGTAATGTGATCAATTGACTCAAAATTAATATTGCATCATAGCACTCCATCATCTTCAAAATTTATGCCCTTTTTTTTACATTTTACGTTTCTAATATTTTTTAAATAATTTTTATAATGAAATATTAGCATTTTTGCTCAAAAGCTTCCAGGTAATGTGATCAATTGACTCAAAATCAATATTTGATCATAGCACACCTTGGTCTACAAAAGTTACGACCTTTATTTTTGCATTTTGCATTTTACATTTCTAATATTTTTTCATTAATTTTTATGTGGAAATTTTAGCATTTTAGCTCAATAGCTTCCAGGTAATGTGACGAATTGACTCAAAATTAATATTCGATCATAGCACTCCATCATCTTCAGAAGTTACGCCATTTTTTTTACATTTTACATTTCTAATATTTTTCATTAATTTTTATGTGGAAATATTAGCCTTTTTGCTCAATAGCTTCCAAGTAATGTGATTGATTGACTCAAAATCAATATTGAATCATAGCACTCCATCGTCTACAAAAGTTACACCCTTTATTTTTTCATTTTAAATTTCTAATATTTTTTCATAAATTTTTATAAAAAATATTAGCATTTTTGCTCAATAACTTCCAGTTAATGTGATCAATTGACTCAAAATCAATATTGGATCATAGCACTCCATCGTCTACAAGAGTTACACCCTTTAATTTTACATTTTAAGTTTTTAATATTTTTTCATTAATTTTTATAATGAAATATTAGCATTTTTGCCCAATAGCTTCCAGGTAATGTGATCAATTGACTCAAATTCAATATTGAATCATAGTACTCCATCGTCTACAAAAGTTACAACCTTTATTTTTACATTTTAAGTTTTTAATTTTTTTTCATTAATTTTTATGTGGAAATATTAGCATTTTAGCTCAATAGCTTCCAGGTAATGTGATCAATTGACTCAAAATAAATATTGGATCATAGCACTCCATGATCTTCAAAAGTTATGCAATGTTTTTACATTTTAAGTTTTTAATATTTGTTTATTAATTTTTATAATGAAATATTAGCATTTTACTCATTAGCTTCCAGGTAATGTGATCAATTGACTCAAAATTAATATTGCATCATAGCACTCAATCATCTTCAAAATATACGCCCTTTTTTTACATTTTAAGTGTCTAATATTTTTTAAATAATTTTTATAATGAAATATTAGCATTTTTGGTCAAGAGCTTCCAGGTAATGTGATCAATTGACTCAATATCAATATTGGATCATAGCACTGCATCATCTTCAAAAGTTACGCCCTTTATTTTTTACATTTTAAATTTCTAATATTTTTTATTAATTTTATGTGGAAATATTAGCATTTTTGCTCAATAGCTTCCAGGTAATGTGATCAATTGACTCAAAATCAATATTGAATCATAGCGCTCCATCGTCTACAAAAGGTACGCCCTTTATTTTTTCATTTTAAATTTGTAATATTTTTTCATAAATTTTTATAATGAAATATTAGCATTTTTGCTCAATAGCTTCCAGGTAATGTGATCAATTGACTGAAAATCAATATTGGATCATAGCACTCCATCGTCTACAAAAGTTACACCCTTTATTTTTACATTTTAAGTTTTTAATATTTTTTCATTAATTTTTATGAAATATTAGCCATTTAGCTCAATAGCTTCCAGGTAATGTGATCAATTGACTCAAAATCAATATTGGATCATAGCACTCCATCATCTTCAAAAGTTACGCCCTTTTTTTACATTTTAAGTTTTTAATATTTGTTTATTAATTTTTATAATGAAATATTAGCATTTTTACTCATTACCTTCCAGGTAATGTGATCAATTGACTCAAAATTAATATTGCACATAGCACTCCATCGTCTACAAAAGTTACGCCTTTTATTTTTACATTTTAAGTTTCTAATATTTTTTTATTGATTTTTGTGTGGAAATGTTAGCATTTTAGCTCAATAGCTTCCAGGTAATGTGATCAATTGACTCAAAATCAATATTGGATCATAGCACTCCATCATTTTCAAAAGTTACGCCCTTTTTTACATTTTAAGCTTTTAATATTTGTTTATTAATTTTTATAATGAAATATTAGCATTTTTACTCATTAGCTTCCAGGTAATGTGATCAATTGACTCAAAATTAATATTGCATCATAGCACTCCATCATCTTCAAAATTTATGCCCTTTTTTTACATTTTACGTTTCTAATATTTTTTAAATAATTTTTATAATGAAATATTAGCATTTTTGCTCAAAAGCTTCCAGGTAATGTGATCAATTGACTCAAAATCAATATTTGATCATAGCACACCTTGGTCTACAAAAGTTACGACCTTTATTTTTGCATTTTGCATTTTACATTTCTAATATTTTTTCATTAATTTTTATGTGGAAATTTTAGCATTTTAGCTCAATAGCTTCCAGGTAATGTGACGAATTGACTCAAAATTAATATTCGATCATAGCACTCCATCATCTTCAGAAGTTACGCCATTTTTTTTACATTTTACATTTCTAATATTTTTCATTAATTTTTATGTGGAAATATTAGCCTTTTTGCTCAATAGCTTCCAGGTAATGTGATCAATTGACTCAAAATCAATATTGAATCATAGCACTCCATCATCTTCTAAAGTTACGCCCTTTTTTTACATTTTAAGTTTTTAATTTTTTTTCATTAATTTTTATGTGGAAATATTAGCATTTTAGCTCAATAGCTTCCAGGTAATGTGATCAATTGACTCAAAATAAATATTGGATCATAGCACTCCATGATCTTCAAAAGTTATGCAATGTTTTTACATTTTAAGTTTTTAATATTTGTTTATTAATTTTTATAATGAAATATTAGCATTTTACTCATTAGCTTCCAGGTAATGTGATCAATTGACTCAAAATTAATATTGCATCATAGCACTCAATCATCTTCAAAATATACGCCCTTTTTTTACATTTTAAGTGTCTAATATTTTTTAAATAATTTTTATAATGAAATATTAGCATTTTTGGTCAAGAGCTTCCAGGTAATGTGATCAATTGACTCAATATCAATATTGGATCATAGCACTGCATCATCTTCAAAAGTTACGCCCTTTATTTTTTACATTTTAAATTTCTAATATTTTTTATTAATTTTATGTGGAAATATTAGCATTTTTGCTCAATAGCTTCCAGGTAATGTGATCAATTGACTCAAAATCAATATTGAATCATAGCGCTCCATCGTCTACAAAAGTTACGCCCTTTATTTTTTCATTTTAAATTTCTAATATTTTTTAAATAATTTTTATTATGAAATATTAGCATTTTTGGTCAATAGCTTCCAGGTAATGTGATCAATTGACTCAAAATCAATATTGGATAATAGCACTGCATCATCTTCAAAAGTTACGCCATTTTTTTTTACATTTTACATTTCTAATATTTTTCTTTAATTTTTGTGTGGAAATATTAGCATTTTAGCTCAATAGCTTCCAGGAAATGTGATCAATTGACTCAAAATCAATATTGGATCATAGCACTCCATGATCTTCAAAAGTTATGCAATGTTGTTACATTTTAAGTTTTTAATATTTGTTTATTAATTTTTATAATGAAATATTAGCATTTTACTCATTAGCTTCCAGGTAATGTGATCAATTGACTCAAAATTAATATTGCATCATAGCACTCCATCATCTTCAAAATATACGCCCTTTTTTTTACATTTTAAGTGTCTAATATTTTTTAAATAATTTTTATAATGAAATATTAGCATTTTTGGTCAAGAGCTTCCAGGTAATGTGATCAATTGACTCAAAATCAATATTGGATCATAGCACTGCATCATCTTCAAAAGTTACGCCCTTTATTTTTTACATTTTAAATTTCTAATATTTTTTAATACATTTTTATAATGAAATATTAGCATTTTTGCTCAATAGCTTCCAGGTAATGTGATCAATTGACTCAAAATCAATATTGAATCATAGCACTCCATCATCTTCTAAAGTTACACCCTTTATTTTTACATTTTAAATATCTAATATTTTTTATTAATTTTATGTGGAAATATTAGCATTTTTGCTCAATAGCTTCCAGGTAATGTGATCAATTGACTCAAAATCAATATTGAATCATAGCGCTCCATCGTCTACAAAAGTTACACCCTTTATTTTTACATTTTAAATATCTAATATTTTTTATTAATTTTATGTGGAAATATTAGCATTTTTGCTCAATAGCTTCCAGGTAATGTGATAAATTGACTCAAAATCAATATTGGATCATAGCACTCCATCATATTCAAAAGTTACACCCTTAATTTTTACATTTTAAGTTTTTAAATTTTTTTCAATAATTTTTATAATGAAATATTAGCATTTTTGCTCAATAGCTTCCAGGTAATGTGATCAATTGACTCAAAATCAATATTGAATCATAGCACTCCATCATCTTCTAAAGTTACGCCCTTTTTTTACATTTTAAGTTTTTAATTTTTTTTCATTAATTTTTATGTGGAAATATTAGCAATTTAGCTCAATAGCTTCCAGGTAATGTGATCAATGGACTCAAAATCAATATTGGATGATAGCACTCCATCATCTTCAAAAGTTACGCCCTTTATTTTGACATTTTAAGTTTTTAATTTTTTTTAATTAATTTTTATAATGAAATATTAGCATTTTTACTCAATAGCTTCCATGTAATGTGATCAATTGACTCAAAATCAATATTGAATCATAGCACTCCATCGTCTACAAAAGTTACGCCCTTTATTTTTTCATTTTAAATTTCTAATATTTTTTCATAAATTTTTATAATGAAATATTAGCATTTTTGCTCAATAGCTTCCAGGTAATGTGATCAATTGACTCAAAATCAATATTGGATCATAGCACTACATCGTCTACAAAAGTTACACCCTTTATCTTTACATTTTAAGTTTTTAATATTTTTTCATTAATTTTTATAATGAAATATTAGCAATTTAGCTCAATAGCTTCCAGGTAATGTGATCAATTGACTCAAAATCAATATTGGATCATAGCACTCCATCATCTTCAAAAGTTACGCCCTTTTTTTTTACATTTTAAGTTTTTAATATTTTTTTTATTAAATTTTATAATGAAATATTAATATTTGTGCTCATCAGCTTCCAGGTAATGTGATCAATTGAATCAAAATCAATATTGAATCATAGCACTGCATCATCTTCAAAAGTTACGCCATTTTTTTTACATTTTACATTTCTAATATTTTTTTATTAATTTTTATGTGGAAATATTAGCATTTTTGCTCAATAGCTTCCAAGTAATGTGATCGATTGACTCAAAATCAATATTGAATCATAGCACTCCATCGTCTACAAAAGTTACGCCCTTTATTTTTTCATTTTAAATTTCTAATATTTTTTCATAAATTTTTATAATGAAATATTAGCATTTTTGCTCAATAGCTTCCAGGTAATGTGATCAATTGACTCAAAATCAATATTGGATCATAGCACTACATCGTCTACAAAAGTTACACCCTTTATCTTTACATTTTAAGTTTTTAATATTTTTTCATTAATTTTTATAATGAAATATTAGCAATTTAGCTCAATAGCTTCCAGGTAATGTGATCAACTGACTCAAAATTATTATTGGATCATAGCACTCCATCATCTTCAAAAGTTAAGCCCTATTTTTACATTTTAAGTTTTTAATATTTGTTTATTAATTTTTATAATGAAATATTAGCATTTTTACTCATTACCTTCCAGGTAATGTGATCAATTGACTCAAAATTAATATTGCATCATAGCACTCCATCATCTTCAAAATGTACGCCCTTTTTTTACATTTTAAGTTTCTAATATTTTTTAAATAATTTTTATAATGAAATATTAGCATTTTTGGTCAATAGCTTCCAGGTAATGTGATCAATTGACTCAAAATCAATATTGGATCATAGCACTCCATCGTCTACAAAAGTTACGCTCTTTGTTTTTACATTTTAAGTTTTTAATATTTTTTCATTAATTTTTATAATGAAATATTAGCATTTTTGCCCAATAGCTTCCAGGTAATGTGATCAATTGACTCAAATTCAATATTGAATCATAGTACTCCATCGTCTACAAAAGATACACCCTTTATTTTTACATTTTAAGTTTTTAATATTTTTTCATTAATTTTTATAATGAAATATTAGCAATTTAGCTCAATAGCTTCCAGGTAATGTGATCAATAGACTCAAAATCAATATTGGATCATAGTACTCCATCATCTTCAAAAGTTATGCCTTTTTTCACATTTTAAGTTTTTAATATTGGTTTATCAATTTTTATAATGAAATATTAGCATTTTTACTCATTACCTTCCAGGTAATGTGATCAATTGACTCAAAATTAATATTGCATCATAGCACTCCATCATCTTGAAAATTTACGCCCTTTTTTTACATTTTAAGTGTCTAATATTTTTTAAATAATTTTTATAATGAAATATTAGCATTTTGGCTCAATAGCTTCCAGGTAATGTGATCAATTGACTCAAAATCAATATTGGATCATAGCACTCCATCGTCTACAAAAGTTACGCCCTTTGTTTTTACGTTTTAAGTTTCTAATATTTTTTTATTGATTTTTTTAAGGTAATATTAGCATTTTTGCTCAATAGCTTCCAGGTAATGTGATCAATTGACTGAAAATCAATATTGGATCATAGCACTCCATCGTCTACAAAAGATACACCCTTTATTTTTACATTTTAAGTTTTTAATATTTTTTCATTAATTTTTATAATGAAATATTAGCAATTTAGCTCAATAGCTTCCAGGTAATGTGATCAATTGACTCAAAATCAATATTGGATCATAGTACTCCATCATCTTCAAAAGTTATGCCTTTTTTCACATTTTAAGTTTTTAATATTTGTTTATCAATTTTTATAATGAAATATTAGCATTTTTACTCATTACCTTCCAGGTAATGTGATCAATTGACTCAAAATTAATATCGCATCATAGCACTCCATCATCTTGAAAATTTACGCCCTTTTTTTACATTTTAAGTTTCTAATATTTTTTAAATAATTTTTATAATGAAATATTAGCATTTTTGGTCAATAGCTTCCAGGTAATGTGATCAATTGACTCAAAATCAATATTGGATCATAGCACTCCATCGTCTACAAAAGATACGCCCTTTGTTTTTACATTTTAAGTTTCTAATATTTTTTTATTGATTTTTTTAACGGAATATTAGCATTTTTGCTCAATAGCATCCAGGTAATGTGATCAATTGACTGAAAATCAATATTGGATCATAGCACTCCATCGTCTACAAAAGTTACATCCTTTATTTTTACATTTTAAGTTTTTAATATTTTTTCATAAATTTTTATAATGAAATATTAGCCATTTAGCTCAATAGCTTCCAGGTAATGTGATCAATTGACTCAAAATTAATATTGCACATAGCACTCCATCGTCTACAAAAGTTACGCCTTTTATTTTTACATTTTAAGTTTCTAATATTTTTTTATTGATTTTTGTGTGGAAATGTTAGCATTTTAGCTCAATAGCTTCCAGGTAATGTGATCAATTGACTCAAAATCAATATTGGATCATAGCACTCCATCATCTTCAAAAGTTACGCCCTTTTTTACATTTTAAGCTTTTAATATTTGTTTATTAATTTTTATAATGAAATATTAGCATTTTTACTCATTAGCTTCCAGGTAATGTGATCAATTGACTCAAAATTAATATTGCATCATAGCACTCCATCATCTTCAAAATTTATGCCCTTTTTTTACATTTTACGTTTCTAATATTTTTTAAATAATTTTTATAATGAAATATTAGCATTTTTGCTCAAAAGCTTCCAGGTAATGTGATCAATTGACTCAAAATCAATATTTGATCATAGCACACCTTGGTCTACAAAAGTTACGACCTTTATTTTTGCATTTTGCATTTTACATTTCTAATATTTTTTCATTAATTTTAATGTGGAAATTTTAGCATTTTAGCTCAATAGCTTCCAGGTAATGTGACGAATTGACTCAAAATTAATATTCGATCATAGCACTCCATCATCTTCAGAAGTTACGCCATTTTTTTTACATTTTACATTTCTAATATTTTTCATTAATTTTTATGTGGAAATATTAGCCTTTTTGCTCAATAGCTTCCAAGTAATGTGATTGATTGACTCAAAATCAATATTGAATCATAGCACTCCATCGTCTACAAAAGTTACACCCTTTATTTTTTCATTTTAAATTTCTAATATTTTTTCATAAATTTTTATAATGAAATATTAGCATTTTTGCTCAATAACTTCCAGTTAATGTGATCAATTGACTCAAAATCAATATTGGATCATAGCACTCCATCGTCTACAAGAGTTACGCCCTTTAATTTTACATTTTAAGTTTTTAATATTTTTTCATTAATTTTTATAATGAAATATTAGCATTTTTGCCCAATAGCTTCCAGGTAATGTGATCAATTGACTCAAATTCAATATTGAATCATAGTACTCCATCGTCTACAAAAGTTACAACCTTTATTTTTACATTTTAAGTTTTTAATTTTTTTTCATAAATTTTTATTTGGAAATATTAGCATTTTAGCTCAATAGCCTCCAGGTAATGTGATCAATTGACTCAAAATAAATATTGGATCATAGCACTCCATGATCTTCAAAAGTTATGCAATGTTTTTACATTTTAAGTTTTTAATATTTGTTTATTAATTTTTATAATGAAATATTAGCATTTTACTCATTAGCTTCCAGGTAATGTGATCAATTGACTCAAAATTAATATTGCATCATAGCACTCAATCATCTTCAAAATATACGCCCTTTTTTTACATTTTAAGTGTCTAATATTTTTTAAATAATTTTTATAATGAAATATTAGCATTTTTGGTCAAGAGCTTCCAGGTAATGTGATCAATTGACTCAAAATCAATATTGGATCATAGCACTGCATCATCTTCAAAAGTTACGCACTTTATTTTTTACATTTTAAATTTCTAATATTTTTTATTAATTTTATGTGGAAATATTAGCATTTTTGCTCAATAGCTTCCAGGTAATGTGATCAATTGACTCAAAATCAATATTGAATCATAGCGCTCCATCGTCTACAAAAGTTACGCCCTTTATTTTTTCATTTTAAATTTCTAATATTTTTTAAATAATTTTTATTATGAAATATTAGCATTTTTGGTCAATAGCTTCCAGGTAATGTGATCAATTGACTCAAAATCAATATTGGATAATAGCACTGCATCATCTTCAAAAGTTACGCCATTTTTTTTTACATTTTACATTTCTAATATTTTTCTTTAATTTTTGTGTGGAAATATTAGCATTTTAGCTCAATAGCTTCCAGGAAATGTGATCAATTGACTCAAAATCAATATTGGATCATAGCACTCCATGATCTTCAAAAGTTATGCAATGTTTTTACATTTTAAGTTTTTAATATTTGTTTATTAATTTTTATAATGAAATATTAGCATTTTACTCATTAGCTTCCAGGTAATGTGATCAATTGACTCAAAATTAATATTGCATCATAGCACTCCATCATCTTCAAAATATACGCCCTTTTTTTTACATTTTAAGTGTCTAATATTTTTTAAATAATTTTATAATGAAATATTAGCATTTTTGGTCAAGAGCTTCCAGGTAATGTGATCAATTGACTCAAAATCAATATTGGATCATAGCACTGCATCATCTTCAAAAGTTACGCCCTTTATTTTTTACATTTTAAATTTCTAATATTTTTTAATACATTTTTATAATGAAATATTAGCATTTTTGCTTAATAGCTTCCATGTAATGTGATCAATTGACTCAAAATCAATATTGAATCATAGCACTCCATCATCTTCTAAAGTTACACCCTTTATTTTTACATTTTAAATATCTAATATTTTTTATTAATTTTATGTGGAAATATTAGCATTTTTGCTCAATAGCTTCCAGGTAATGTGATCAATTGACTCAAAATCAATATTGAATCATAGCGCTCCATCGTCTACAAAAGTTACACCCTTTATTTTTACATTTTAAATATCTAATATTTTTTATTAATTTTATGTGGAAATATTAGCATTTTTGCTCAATAGCTTCCAGGTAATGTGATAAATTGACTCAAAATCAATATTGGATCATAGCACTCCATCATATTCAAAAGTTACACCCTTTATTTTTACATTTTAAGTTTTTAATTTTTTTTCAATAATTTTTATAATGAAATATTAGCATTTTTGCTCAATAGCTTCCAGGTAATGTGATCAATTGACTCAAAATCAATATTGAATCATAGCACTCCATCATCTTCTAAAGTTACGCCCTTTTTTTACATTTTAAGTTTTTAATTTTTTTTCATTAATTTTTATGTGGAAATATTAGCAATTTAGCTCAATAGCTTCCAGGTAATGTGATTAATTGACTCAAAATCAATATTGAATAATAGCACTGCATCATCTTCAAAAGTTACGCCATTTTTTTTACATTTTACATTTCTAATATTTTTCTTTAATTTTTGTGTGGAAATATTAGCATTTTAGCTCAATAGCTTCCAGGTAATGTGATCAATGGACTCAAAATCAATATTGGATGATAGCACTCCATCATCTTCAAAAGTTACGCCCTTTATTTTTACGTTTTAAGTTTTTAATTTTTTTTTAATTAATTTTTATAATGAAATATTAGCATTTTTACTCAATAGCTTCCATGTAATGTGATCAATTGACTCAAAATCAATATTGAATCATAGTACTCCATCATCTTCTAAAGTTACACCATTTATTTTTACATTTTAAATATCTAATATTTTTTATTAATTTTATGTGGAAATATTAGCATTTTTGCTCAATAGCTTCCAGGTAATGTGATCAATTGACTCAAATTCAATATTGAATCATAGTACTCCATCGTCTACAAAAGTTACAACCTTTATTTTTACATTTTAAGTTTTTAATTTTTTTTCATTAATTTTTATGTGTAAATATTAGCATTTTTGGTCAATAGCTTCCAGGTAATGTGATCAATTGACTCAAAATAAATATTGGATCATAGCACTCCATGATCTTCAAAAGTTATGCAATTTTTTTACATTTTAAGTTTTTAATATTTGTTTATTAATTTTTATAATGAAATATTAGCATTTTACTCATTAGCTTCCAGGTAATGTGATCAATTGACTCAAAATTAATATTGCATCATAGCACTCCATCATCTTCAAAATATACGCCCTTTTTTTTACATTTTAAGTGTCTAATATTTTTTAAATAATTTTTATAATGAAATATTAGCATTTTTGGTCAAGAGCTTCCAGGTAATGTGATCAATTGACTCAAAATCAATATTGCATAATAGCACTGCATCATCTTCAAAAGTTACGCCCTTTATTTTTTACATTTTAAATTTCTAATATTTTTTAATACATTTTTATAATGAAATATTAGCATTTTTGCTCAATAGCTTCCATGTAATATGATCAATTGACTCAAAATCAATATTGAATCATAGCACTCCATCATCTTCTAAAGTTACACCCTTTATTTTTACATTTTAAATATCTAATATTTTTTATTAATTTTATGTGGAAATATTAGCATTTTTGCTCAATAGCTTCCAGGTAATGTGATCAATTGACTCAAAATCAATATTGAATCATAGCGCTCTATCGTCTACAAAAGTTACGCCCTTTATTTTTTCATTTTAAATTTCTAATATTTTTTAAATAATTTTTATTATGAAATATTAGCATTTTTGGTCAATAGCTTCCAGGTAATGTGATCAATTGACTCAAAATCAATATTGGATAATAGCACTGCATCATCTTCAAAAGTTACGCCATTTTTTTTACATTTTACATTTCTAATATTTTTCTTTAATTTTTGTGTGGAAATATTAGCATTTTAGCTCAATAGCTTCCAGGTAATGTGATCAATTGACTCAAAATCAATATTGGATCATAGCACTCCATCATCTTCAAAAGTTACACCCTTTATTTTTACATTTTAAGTTTTTAATTTTTTTTCAATAATTTTTATAATGAAATATTAGCATTTTTGCTCAATAGCTTCCAGGTAATGTGATCAATTGACTCAAAATCAATATTGAATCATAGCACTCCATCATCTTCTAAAGTTACGCCCTTTTTTTACATTTTAAGTTTTTAATTTTTTTTCATTAATTTTTATGTGGAAATATTAGCAATTTAGCTCAATAGCTTCCAGGTAATGTGATCAATTGACTCAAAATCAATATTGCATCATAGCACTCCATCTTCTTCAAAAGTTACGCCCTTTTTTTTTACATTTTAAGTTTGTAATATTTTTTTTATTAATTTTTATAATGAAATATTAGCATTTTAGCTCAATAGCTTCCAGGTAATGTGATCAATTGACTCAAAATCAATATTGGATGATAGCACTCCATCATCTTCTAAAGTTACGCCCTTTATTTTTTCATTTTAAGTTTTTTATATTTTTTTATTAATTTTTATAATGAAATATTAGCATTTTTGCTCAATAGCTTCCATGTAATGTGATCAATTGACTCAAAATTAATATTGAATCATAGCACTCCATCATCTTCTAAAGTTACACCCTTTATTTTTACATTTTAAATATCTAATATTTTTTATTAATTTTATGTGGAAATATTAGCATTTTTGCTCAATAGCTTCCAGGTAATGTGATCAATTGACTCAAAATCAATATTGGATCATAGCACTCCATCTTCTTCAAAAGTTACGCCTTTTTTTTACATTTTAAGTTTGTAATATTTTTTTTATTAATTTTTATAATGAAATATTAGCATTTTTGCTCAATAGCTTCCAGGTAATGTGATCAATTGACTCAAAATCAATATTGAATCATAGCGCTCTATCGTCTACAAAAGTTACGCCCTTTATTTTTTCATTTTAAATTTCTAATATTTTTTAAATAATTTTTATTATGAAATATTAGCATTTTTGGTCAATAGCTTCCAGGTAATGTGATCAATTGACTCAAAATCAATATTGGATAATAGCACTGCATCATCTTCAAAAGTTACACCATTTTTTTTACATTTTACATTTCTAATATTTTTCTTTAATTTTTGTGTGGAAATATTAGCATTTTAGCTCAATAGCTTCCAGGTAATGTGATCAATTGACTCAAAATCAATATTGGATCATAGCACTCCATCATCTTCAAAAGTTACACCCTTTATTTTTACATTTTAAGTTTTTAATTTTTTTTTCAATAATTTTTATAATGAAATATTAGCATTTTTGCTCAATAGCTTCCAGGTAATGTGATCAATTGACTCAAAATCAATATTGAATCAT